>JACEII010001000.1:7476-20396 GCA_014332785.1 Antheraea mylitta
AGAAAATCTAATACCTTTCAACGAGCAATTCTTGTATATTTTTATATATGTATATATTCATGATCTCGGAAACGGAGTCAGCGATTTCCATGAAACTTAGTATGTAGGTGGTTTCGGGAACGACAAATCGATCTAGCCAAATTTCATTCATAGAAAATCTAATACCTTTCAACGAGCAATTCTTGTATATTTTTATATTTGTATATATTCATGATCGCGGAAACGGCGTCTGCGTTTCCAAGAAACTTAGTGTGTATATTGTTTCGGGGACGATAAATCGATCTAGATTTCATTCATAGAAAACTTATTTTATCTGAGTTATCGGGCAATGAAAAAATATAGCTAGAATATAATGCTAAATTTCGCCGTCACTGTGAAAACAAAAATAGTTCAGTTGAAAATCGGTTGTTTCGAAAATCCGCCTAACCTCAGTTCGAATCCGAGTGACAACAAGATTCCTTTTTATTAGAGATTTTTTTTAATTTTTTTTTTTGATAGTTTTGTGAGGCTTACCTAGCAGTTACCTTTAATTTAAAAATGTTTTTTAAAGAACCGAGCTAGGCTCAGTCGTCCAGGTACTATTTATTATGTGACATATCTTTGAAAACCAAAGTTAAAATTCCTGTAGTCCTGAGTGTTATTTGTCCAAGTTCAGAAACTTTTATTAACTTATATTAACACAGATAGTTATAATATTTATTGGTTCAACTGCAGGAGGAACATCACCACACCCATTTTCCTAGTGCTCCTGTTGCTTTGTGTTGGTGTGAACGGCTTATTTTTCGAATTGATTAATGTTTTTTAGCTTAAAATTACCGTTTCGTCAGAATAGAGGCAACCGCGGAAGGCACTCAGCTGGAATTTCAACAAGCTCATTAGACGTGGTTGCAAACCGACTGGCCCGTTGTCTTACAAATGTCTCGAATTTCATTCGAATTATTCACACATGTATCAGTTAATGCAACACGAGATGTTCCAAAAAAAATCTTAGGAGTAGCTACTTCTTATAACATATGTTAGAACATCGATGCTATTCATTTTATTTATAAATAAGTATAGGCTAGAATAACCGTTGAAATTCGGCCGAACCGCATATCCGTATGAAAAATGTTGCATTAAAAAAACGCTATTCATGTAACAAAATATTAAAGAAATATGCAAAAAAAGATAATTTTGAACGGAACCCTTCAGAATATGTTGAACTATCTAGAAAAATTATATAAACTTCATAATATTAGTATAACTGAACGCACCAAGTAACCGTGCAGGCGTGCACACCGACCGTAATGTAGTTTTAACATATGATAATGTTTTTCTTTCTTAATATTATTGTACAATCTCTCAGATCCATTGTCTCACGAGTAACAATAGAAAATTTGTATTACAATTAAGATATTAACCAACACGCATTAGGAGTCCTATAGGAAAATGCTGCGACATTATCAAAACAAATTTAACTGCTAATGTTACCAAATTAATAAGGCAAGTGATATATATATAATTTTATAAATTTATTTGAAGAGAATGTATAGTTCTAAATTAAGATTAAATGATTACTGAATATGTAAAACTCATGCAAAAATTATTACATTAATAATTCAAACGCCAAAATTTAAATATGTAATAGTAGGGTGGGATTATTTGAGCAAATGCCTTACTAAAATGTCTATTGTAATTGAATCTTAATGTATTGCATTTAAGAGCTAAATTACATCATAGGTGAAATAAGTTAAGCAAAAGTATGGCGCTCGTCCAGCTAGTAAAATTTCTAGTAAAACCATTCCTTTTTTTACGTCATAAGAAGCAAACGAACAGGTGGGTCACTTGACGTCAAGTGATCACCACCGTCCATAGACACTTGCAACACCAGGGGAGTCGCAAGTGCGTTGCCAGTCTGCGTTGGGAGAGGAATGGAAAAGGAAAGGAGGAAGGTGAGCAGAGGTGGGCCTCCGGCGCTCTCACTGAGCAAACGAAATGCAACAATGCAAGCACTGTTACTTCACGTCGGTTTTCTGCAAGAGGGTGGTACTACCCCGGTCAGGCGGACCCATTTATGCTGAAACCAGTAGTAACTTCAACGTGGTTCTACCACCTACTTTACTGGAATTACTAGACATTAAATTAAAATTCCATTTGACAATATTTTCATTTATAGTCTATTACTGACATAACTGTGAAACGAAAAATAATTTTCTTTTAATATTGACAAAAAGATTGACTTAACAAAAACAATATTGCAATTCTGTTTTTTTTTTTTTTTCAAATTAATATCTCCACGTTTACTCAGAGACGTGATTATCTAACACTAGCAAAACATGGTGTTCTTTAGATCGTTTTATATTTTTAATAAAATGTTGCACAAATAGGAAACTGAAAAAATGCACTTTTTTATTGAAATAGATGGATTTCTCGTGAATTGCTAAGTCCATAATTAAATATTTTGCTCGCTGGCAACGAAAGAGTCATCATCGATCTGAAGATGCTCCATGACGGAGCGAAACACGTGTAATTGATTGTGTTTAATATATGTTAATCTGCAACATATTTTAGATAATTATAGTTTTATATTTACCAATAGTTTGTTACAACAACTGTCAAGTACACCTCACGCGAATAAAATTAAACATACTTTGATCGTGATAGCGGCCAATCAATTCCAGGTGGAAATGCAAAGTGTAATATACTATAATATTTTAAAAAATGTACTGTTTCCTATGTATAGATAAAACATATATTATCGCGAGCAAAGCCGCGAGCAAAAGCTGATATAATGTTAAATGTCAATTAAGTTTTAAAATATTCTGTCATTTGAAGACTACTTCAGTGTATTCTATCTAAACCGTCACACGAAGACACGTGTGGTGACATCTAATATAAAGATAAAAATGCAGACTGTCGCGAGCGACCGCTTATAATATATATCATTGGATTACAGGAAAATATCGCCTATACTTCTAGGAATAATATAGTTCCCTATAAGTAAAAGGATTAACAGAATCTCATTAGTAATATCGGATATTAACTGCTATAAACCTTTCTTTTTTCTCGAACACATTACGCTTGACCCGTGCAATGGGAGGTCAGGTCCCCCGCCCCTTCCCGCCTGGGTTCAGCCGGCAGCAGAAAAGAAGATCCTTCCACCACCACCCCACTATTGATTTCTTAACGAGGTTAACTCCTCATCACCACCACATGACTCCCAGAAGTCCCCTCCGTCCTAGACTAACCTACTCCTAATATTACGCTATTGGCCTAGCAAAGTCTTAACAGCTTGACACTACTAAGGCGAGCGCTTAAGGCACTCAGCCGATTTTATTTTGACAAACTAGCTCAAGGGTGCGCACGACACACGTCAGAATTCGTGACCTAATTTTTTTTTATTTAAGTGGGGATATTCCTACGGATACCCACCCTCTCGGGGGTGAGAGTGGGATATGTCCAATTTTCACAGACTAAAACCCTACGATGTACCATCCACCGCATTGCAGGAGTGACCAGGGATTATTCCTGCTATCTACCTGAGAACCGCTCCTGCTGTAGCCTGCCAAGGTGGTCGCCAGGCTCCGTCCTAATAAGGGGGCAAGCTGGGTACACAGCCAGCCGCCTTCCCTTGTCAGCCAAACCTGTGTAACGAGGAGATAAGCCCTCAGGCCCATCCCCTCAAGCTCGGCTATGGTAGTGGAAGGAGACGGATGTGCCGTCCCCCCTCCTGCCAGCTCTCCTCTATCGGAGGGGATCTGAGAGACAACCTCTTCGCGGTAAGTAGCCACGGCATTCCACACTTTTTCGCTGGCCGAGACCACACTCGGCATTGAGAGATCTTCCCCTATCGCTGCAGGCAGAACGGGGCGCTGATCCTCCCACGCAGCACACTCAGACAACGCATGCTGCGCGGTGTTGTCTCAGTGCCGCACAAGTGACATGTGACGGTGGGCTCCCTGCGAGCAATTCGATGCAGGTAGAGCCAAGCTGTAGTGGTAGAGCCAAGCTGAAGCTATTATTGTTTTCAGCACGAATGGGTCGGCTCGTCCGGGGAAGCACCACCCTCTCACAAAAAACCGACGTGAAGTAACAGTGCTTGCATTGTTGCGTTTCGTTCGGTCAGTGAGAGAGCCGGAGACCCACGTACCCTCCCCTTCCCCTTCTTCCTTCCCTTCCTGTCCCCCCGCCCTACTCCCAAACACAGGCTGGCAACGCACTTGTGACTCCCCTGGTTGTTGCAAGTGTCTATGGACGGTGGTGATCACCTAACATCAGGGTCACCTGGTCTGTTCGTTTGCCTCCTGTGATATAAAAAAAAACCCAAAACATCCATATCCAGTGAGTACCTGCACCAAACGATACATTAGGGAGCCTCAGCCCCTATTTATCCACTCCAACAGGACCGGGCGGATGGCGTTGATGGTATATCTGCTATACTACGCGTCCGCTAGTACCTGCCACCACCTTTCCATTTCATCCCTGCAAATTCTCGCCCGAATTACAGCAATTTCTCTTCCGATAACCATGCATTTTCCTCAGCGCAACAGTGCGCTGCGCATTTCGCAGCACATGGATGTTCGTGGCAATGAAGGCGTCCACCCACATTGGTGCCCCGTAGGAAGCCATGGCCCGCACAACTCCTGCGCATAGAGAAGTCCAGTGAAATTTAATGGTTTAAGTCAATGGCGTAGTCATTTTGAGAAAAAAAAAATCCAGCACATACGGCCCTCCTGTGTTGGGGAGGACTAAAATTTTTTTTTTTACTCTGGTAAATTTTTTTCATATTACAACAAAATTCATCGGTATATAGCCCAATCAACATTCATTGCAATAGCGAACAACAAAATCCTCAAAAATTGTAAATTTATATTCTTGATTATTCTGTTGAATTGAAAATTTATTAGTTACTTATTAGAAACTTATTATTTTAATAGCAACACACAACATACGATTACATGCTTTATTCATTTCATCATCTTTGTTTTTTTACGTTATTTAGTTCTAAGCGATTTCATTTTTAATACGTTCTATGGTTACTTTACGAGTAGGTATCCGTAATGTATAAACAACAAATGTTAACAGAATTCATTTGTAAAAATAAAATAAGAATCAATAAGACGTAAGGGCTAATTCAATGATTACTGCCCATTACCGGCACTTTGGTACTCGAACGGATCGAAACCAAATGATACGTTGTGTCAGTCCCACGACTCGGTAATCTCGGCAACACATTACCGGACAATTTTCACGGCTGGCTATAATTTAATATAATCCAAAGAAATAGTTGCATTCGGTTTATTTTCGTACGAAATGTTACAAACGAATCTCGTTGTAACCTCCTTGTCGATTAGTTTCATATTTAAAACTGCACATTTTAGCTGGATCCTAAATCAATTCAACAAGGTTCACATTTCAATGACAAATTCTTTGTCCGATTCATGTGAACTTTATAGTGGTGCGCGTAGTGTTTTCTCGTCGTTGGTATCGGGCCAATACAAATGATCGTGATTCCGATAATCGGATGGTATGTTATCGATCACGAGGTTCATGTTTCGATTCGATTTGATTGTGGATGAAAGCTTGTTTTGATTTCCAATTCGCGCTTGCGTCTTTTGGGCGCTAAATAGCGTCACGTAGATAGCACTCTCTCATCTTATTACACACAGTCGCAATTTACAATTTCAATTTCAGAATGCACGAGTCTCTGTATCAAGGGCACGTGTAAAAGTTACCAGGTTTTATTATAAGAACGAAGAAATTCAAATTACAATCTGCATAATGTAATATAATGTTGTATGGGTATAAAAATTTATTAAATCAGTAATAAAAATCGTCTCTAATTAATTGTTCTTAAGGACGCGTACTTAATTGTACACTCTTTACTTTTGGCATCGAGTCATATTACTACGTGTACACAGCTCACGCACACAGCGACGAGTGATAGTCGAGTAACTTTTCTACTTTGATACTTTTATAAAATATATAACAATAAATTCTTATTACTAAAATTCTATGTTTTGTTATATTTAATTTCATAGAGCCGGATCAAGTTATCTTTTCTCAAAATTACACTTCTTTTTTCTCGAAATGACTACGCTATTGACCCATCAAGGTCTTAACAGCTTCACCGGTTACACAAGATAAAGGATAGTGTCTAACACAGTGGTACTCAACCTCTTCTTTAAACTTCTTTGTGGCCAAACACGTTTCACTCATGGTTTCACGGGCCGCAAACTACAAATATTTAGGTATTAAATACAAAAATAGGAATTACAAAATAACAACCTATTAATGTAGTGAAAAATAATTGTCCAATAAAACAAACTTGGTATAAAACCCTTATATGCTGCTGGGTTATCTGGTATATATTTAATTTACTCCGCGTGCTCATAGTTTTTCCGATGGGCACGATATTAAAAATAATTGAAAATAAAGTATAATCGGGTAGGCCAACTACAAAGAACCGGTGGGCCGCATGCGAAGAGTAGTCAGCATTAATATGAGAGGCAGTAGAGAAACTACCTACAAACGCTCGAAAACGGCACACTTACACAAACATGCGCATCGACGAGAGGTTTTAAAAGATATTCTATGGACAGCACTGCGAAAACCCATAGGAGTTGTTGAGGCGTGTATGCTTGGTACACATATATGTTTCAACAACTCATACATATATGAATAGTTAGCTAGGTTAGCTAAGATAGATCGCGATTTTGCATGCAACAGGCAACAGCCAAGCCGAGGTGTGCCGTGCACCTTTGAGCTAGTTGCCAATATAAAATCGGCTGAGTGCCTTAAGCGCTCGCCTTAGTAGTCCGATGAAGCTGTTAAGACCTTGCTGGGTCAATAGCGTAGTCATTTCGAAAAAAAAGCACTGCGAAAACCCCTTAACGTTCTCATCGATGCGCATGTTTGAGTGAGTGTGCCAGTACGAGCATTAATAGGTAGTTTCCGTACTGTCTCTTATATGTATACCGTGGCGTAGTAGCTAGGTTTGTTTATTCCGAATTATACGCGACATCTATATTCTTGATCATTATGCTCGCGCGCATGTCTATGTTAATTCATTTTCGTGTTTCACATTTCTGATCTTCAGTTTGTATGATATTTGCTCTACCCACAAGGGTTGTAGCGTGGTTTTACAGAGTCTATAACTAACTATAATAAATAGGCAAATGCAGAAAATAATTTTACAAATCTCACTGATACTTTCAGAGACTTTCAGAGAATTATAAGAAATAATCTTTTGACAAATATTATTCGTTATAGATTGTAAGTAGATTTTTCATCAATTTTAAAAAAGTAGGTTCCAATTGCCTTTATTATGTTTTTTTGTAGTTTATAAGCAGATAGTGTTGGTTTATTGGGAAGGAGATATTTACAAATGAACTCCCATTCTAATTTCATTAGCATTTGACATTGGATTTTGAAAGTACACCAGGCAACTTTTAAAGTCATATACGAAATATGTAGTGATTGCAGTATTGCTAACTTTATGACAATCAATATAATGTTATGGTGTATTTTTTTTTAGTTTTTTTGAAGTCTACTTGATATTAGAAGTTAAGTGAGTTTTGGTGGGGAATAACTTATAGATTCTCGTCACCGATGAGCTCGACATGCTCGTGACGTATTGCGTTTGTGATAGACTAACGACGTGTAGTATAGCGCGGCCTGTACACATGTAACATTAATATTTTATATTGAGCTTGTGCAACGCTTCATATGTTTGGTTAATTATTAAACTGTACAAAAATGTATGAATGTATGAATGATGAAATGATTATAACTCGAAGTGCCAATAAATATGAGAACCGGACTAATTTTAATAATTTCAATTTATAAATTATGAACCTTAAATAATTCATATTAAAGTTCATATAAACATTAAAAACACAACACATTTATTCCATTGTTTTATGTTTTCAATTCTCTCGCCAGTATTTATTACAGTCTTGATTTTCTTTGTTAATATTTTCTTCCTAAATACAATCTCTGAAGTAAATGTGTTGTCCTTGACAGATACGTTGGATATTTAATCAAATAATATAAAAAAACAATGATACATACTTCCTCGAACATTTTGACTTTTCCTGTATCAGATAATATGCGGCTTAAGTATAAATAAAGGCTCTCATTTATTGGGATATCAATTTTTGAAATAATGGACCTAATTATCTTCCTGTACGTGACATCCGTTCTCGGGAACGGTTTTTTGCCATTCTTTGACTCTCTAGAATCAGGCAGGTTTTTATTATCGGCTTTTATAGAATCAGAAGAGGTGTTTTATAAACAAAATAATAAATGATTTAAACAATAATATAATCTATACTAATATTATAAAGTTTGTGAGTTAGTGACGTTGTAGGGGATAATCTCAGGAACTACGATCCGATTTGGAAAATTCTTTCAATGTTTTATAGCTCATTTAGTAGTAGAGTAGTAGAGTGGGGCACCTATGAAGAATGTTTAAAGGTCGAGGTTTTTTCCTCATGCAAGATTCCGCTGCGTGTTAGCGTTAGCCCAAACTAACTATTCCATTCGAACGAAGTTGCGGGCAGAGGCTAGTATTGTTATAAAGAGGTAAAGTTTGTGAGGTTGTCGGAGGTAATCTCAGGAACTACTGAACCGATTTCGAGAATGTTTAACAATAGAAAGCCACATTATTTGTGGGTGTCATAGGCTATATATTAAGTCAAAAGATGAACAGACGTTTTTTGTGGTAGCCGGATTTGCAAAGTAAGTAGCAGAAAGAACGGTCGAACGAAAACATTTCTTTACACGATCACCCCCACACACGTGCACGCCTACACGCTTACACATGAAAGTGGAAGGGCTTACTTTTTTCCCTTATCGAACTGAAAAACTCTCAATTTTCCGTTAACAAATATATGGAGAAGTTGTTGAGGCGTGTATGCTTGGTACACATATAAGTTTCAACAACTCATACATATATGAATAGTTAGCTAGGTTAGCTAACATAGGTCGCGATTTTGCATGCAACTGGCAACAGCCAAGCCTAGGTGTGCCGTGCACCCTTGAGCTGGCTGCCAAAATTATATCGGCTGAGTATCTTAAGCGCTCGCCTTAGTAGTCCGGTGAAGCTGTTAAGACCTTGCTGGGTCAATAGCGTAGTCATTTCGAAAAAAAAAAACAAAACATTTCTTACGAACGCTGCCTTAACGATGAGAGATAAATGATTGTAGTTCTAGAGGAAAGTTGTAGAGCTTAATAATGCCTATAAAAACGTCACCGACAATATCGGTGTTATTTCAAAAAAGTTAACACTTGGTTTAAGAAAAGTTTCGTGCAAAATGCACCGCGCTCGCCCGAGGAAAGTTCGCTTTATCCTTTTTTCGCAAGTCTAACAACCTAACGTAACCAAAGCGAGACAACAGAGCAAGATGGCGAGCATTTACCGAGCGTAGTGTATCTTAAACGTATCCTTTTTAAAGCAAGCGTTCAAGACGCCGTTTTAACTTTTTTGTAATAACACCTTATATGTCTATCTTTTATATTGAAGTCATAAAAAGTATTTTTTTTTATATTAACAAACTAATTTAAATCGTTAAATAAATAGTCATATTATCAACAACAATTATGAATTCTTATCAAAATGTAATAATAAAATAACTGAGTCACAACAAAGCGTCACTGGGTCAGCTAATTATTATATTATATACTAATTTAGTAAACAATATTTCATAAATATTAAGCAAGATCGGCTTAGAATATAATATTCTGTTTATTTAAGTTTTTTTTGTGCTTGATCCCACTATGAACAGTTTTTATTATTGACGCATTTTTATTATTTGAAGCATTGAATGGTGTGGGTTAATGGTTTTTGATTACAATTACTGGAAATCACACAGCTTAGTGACAGATTTTACCTTAAGGTCCCGAGCAATCAATGAATATCTAGAAGCTGTTAAAGACCTTGCTAGGTCAATAGAGTAGACATTTCGAAAAAAAAAAAATTGCGTTAGCTCAAAGTAACTATTCCACGCGGATGATATCGCGGGTAGAGGCTATGATATATATTTACTTACTCATATTCTAAGTCATAAGGTTTAAGAGTGAAGGTTTATATCTATAAAATATTAAGGTCGACTAATCGTGTCACCGGTTCTCATTATAACAATTGTGATGAAAAACAATTACTTGCACCTAAATCGAGACGCGTTAGTATTGTTAATGGTTCGTCGATGATAATGGTTCTAAGGGGTGTCAAAAATACAACTGCTCATATAGTCAACTTCAAATATATACTTAAAGTTGTTTGACCCGTGGAATATCAATCAGAAGTCCGCAGATTCAAACCCCAAAATATACAAACGAATTCATCGAAATTTGTAATTTACTACTTTATATGGATAACGTTATCGTTGACGGTAAAGGAAAACATCGTGAGGAACCCTGAGAAATGTTCTTGTAGTTCAATAAGGAAAAGTGCTCAGAATCGAATCGTAGATTAATGACTAATGTATCAAAAACTTGGCTAATTTCACAAGACAACAACAAATATAATTAGAGCCTTTTCTACTGTTAATTCTGCCTTCAGGTCCAAATTACTGACATATAAGTCATCTGGATCACAAAATTTTACCAAAGTCTGTTAGTAGGGTAGCACATTTAAGAAGAAAGTAAGTTCTTTCTTAAACGAAAATGGTTTAATAGTTTCCGTAGTGTAACCCTGCTCCTGCTTTAATTTATCACCGTTGTTCGCTGACCATAAAAATGTACTATTTAAATACAGCAGACAACCCTGAAAACATTACAAGCGTTCACGCCACAGATCGAATTTGGAGGGGAGGTGTGAACTGCCCGCGAGCATACAAAAGTTAAAGTAAACAGTCCGTGCCAACAGGAAGTACGCTCATTTGGAGACAAATTGCCCGACATCACAGCGAGACCTCATAACAAATTGATTTTTTTTTACACAAATAATATTAGGTGACTATCAAACCTGCTCGTATTTCTCATTTTAAGTCTGTTAGAAACATATTCTGTCAAATATAGTGAACGTGGTCTCGCTCGATAGTTATAGCAACAAATGATGGCATTTTGTACAGTAGATAAATAAAAATGAATCACAAAATATGTTCCTAAGCGCAAAAGTCGAAGACGGATAGTCCAATTCCAGTAATTTTTGATTAAATTTATTCCTTGAACTCTGTGGAAGGTTTTCATGGAGAGAGAAATTGGAAAAATTGCACGAAAAATCTTTAAAAACAGTTTTCTTTTTTTGTAACCATGAAGGCAAATTCAAATTGTTGTAGCAACTTCAACGCATCCGTAATCACGAATATTTTTTAAATGACGCATGTGTTAGCTACCCACTTCCGTTACCGCTCGTCATTCAAGACTCGAGATACTAGCGCTACATATTAGAGATACGCATTGATACTAGCGCCAAGCACTAACATATAAGAGAGACACATTAACACTAACGCCATTTTATTAAAGATACATAAATGAGAATAACAATAACAATGATATAATAATGATTTTATATAGAATTGATCTACGTAAATAATATTAATTTGTTCATTAATTATTATCTTTGTGTTACTTAAAACATATACCAGAATTATAAGAAAATGGTAATTGCTTTGAGTTATATAGATCGTCTTATAAATTATATAGTTCGGCCTATAAAAGGCAAGATGTCAGTGTTATCTACACATTCTTTTGTAAAAAGTACTGTAAGCCGTAACTCTGGGCAAATAAAGAGTGGAAGTAATTACTTAGTATTTATTGGCATCCTGACTGCATCGACTATGTCGTATACAACCTGATAACACATGTAATTTTATCATTTTACTGAAGTTTGCTTTAAACATTTCGCATTCTCAGTTTGTATTCTGGAAAAGCGAACAGTATTTATGGGTTAGCATAATTAATGTTCTATGTGTTGGTATGTGTGTACTAAAAAGGTAGGATAAGAAAAAAAATCATATTAAGACGAAACGAAGTTCACGGGGGCAACTAGTATTTAATATAATAAAGTTCAAGATATAGTTTCCTTTTTGTTTCTTTCAACGGGCTAATGTCTAGAACTAAGGTATACCGTTGTACGCGCATCACTGAAACTACTGTATAGATTTTTACCAAATCAATTTGACGTTTTTAGATACTTGTTTTTTGTAGAAAATCACGATGTATTTATTACATATAAAATTAAAGACCATAAAAGAAAATTATGTAAGTAAAATACATTCTTGCTTAAATTCTTTCTCTGTTTTTTTTTTTTTCTTCTGTTTCTTAGTAATACAAACAGTAATGTAGTATTTTAGTATATTATTTTTATGTATCTCACAGGGTTTAGTCAACGTGATCAATATAAGTGCTCGAAATCACCTTCTTACGACTTCATTAGAGTACGTCGCCTTTTACCTTGTTTATTTAGCTCGGTTCTTTAAAAAAAATTTTAAATTAATATAAACTGTTAGGTTTGCCGTATATAATTATTTTTTTTTTACAAATTAAAAAAATATGTAACAAATTTATCGCTTCTGTCACTCGGATTGGAACTGGGGTTACACGGATTTTCCAAGCAACCGATTTCCATTTGAGCTATATTTGTTTTGACAGCGCCGGCGAAATTTACCTTTATATTCGAGCTATATTTTTTCAATGCATGAAAACTCTGTTAAAAAAAGTTTACTATGAATAAAATCTAGCTAGATCAATTCATCGTCCGCGGAACTACCTACATACTAAGTTTCACATATATATACAAATATACAAGAATTGCTCGTTTAAAGGAATTAGACATAATAAGTTTTATACACACAATATTTCTGGAAAAGACTGACTAAACGATAGCGAAAACTATATTAAGATCAATTTTGTAGTTTAAACGACGTGAGGTAACGCAGATAGACAGGAAAAAAAAATTGGTTGCCTGTAAAGTCGGTATACGGGCGAAAGTTTTA
>JACEII010001001.1:0-11599 GCA_014332785.1 Antheraea mylitta
GACTGTATCGTCAGCATAACAACCTAGCTCTACTCCCGGGGGCCGAGGTAGGTCACTGACGAACAGACTATAAAGTGTGGGCGCGAGAATGGAGCCCTGTGGTACACCTGAACGTATCGGGTGGGGTGATGACTGCTCACCTTCCACTCTGTAGCGGAAAGTCCTATTTGACAGATAATCATGGATTATGTGAACTAGCCTATCCGGGATACGAGACTGACATAATTTATAGATGAGCCCTTCGTGCCAGACCTTGTCAAAGGCCTTGGCGATATCGAAAAAGACAGCTATTGTGCGTTTCGGGTTAGCTTTAACCGGTGTCGGGTTGCGATCGGGATCATCGTTGAACCTAGCTAGAATGTACTCCGTGAGGCGGTGCACTTGGTTTGTACAAGAGTGTTCCGCGCGAAATCCAAACTGCTCCGGCGGTAGCAGATTTAAGTTGGATATGGATGTCTGGAGACGGTTCAGAAGGAGCCGCTCGTATAGCTTACCTAGTGTATCTAATAAACTAATAGGGCGGTAGCTATCGGGAAGCGTAGCTTTTTTGCCGGGCTTGTGAATACCTATCACTATGGCCTTCTTCCAGGCGGCTGGAAAATGGCCCTGGGACATGGCCGCATTGAAGATGCAGACCAGTAGAGCTATGATGTGATCAGGAAGGAGTCGTAATACCTCGTTCCTGATCCCATCGGGACCTGGGGACTTCCTAAGCTTTAAACGCTTGATGGCATCCGATACTTCTTCAAAAGTGATAGGGGTTAGTGTATCCGCTGGCGGAGACGCGAGTGTACGCTCGACGGAAGACTCGATCGAACCAATATGGGTAGGGTCAGTGTTTGCTGTATTCGGTGAGCATTGTTTTTCTAGACTCGCGGCGAGACACTCCGCCTTATCTATACTGTCAAACGCGGGAGGCAACCCGGGGCCTCTCTCGAGAGGGGGCATTGGAATAGTCTCGGCTGACTTGAATGTACGCGTGAGCTTCCAGAACGCCAGGTGGGACGGCCGGATGTCCTCCAGAAAACCGTCCCACCTGTCGGCCCGGATCTCAGAGATTCGATTCTTAACTAACTTCCGCAGTGAGCGTAAGCGATCGCGATTCTCTGCGGACGGGTAAGTGTCGTGAGCTCGTGTCGCGGCGTTCTTTTCCGTGATCAATGCCTTCACGTCGTCCGGGAGTATAAAGCGGCGATCGTTCACCGCTTGTACCTCTTTCGAGGTCTCCCTGACGGCGGTCTGAAGGTAATCGACCAGGGAATCGATAGCCAGGTCCACGTCAGCTTTCGACACCAACACGTCCGGAATCCTGTCTAAACTTTGAGACGTAGGATTGTCTTTGAAATAGCGTGCGAGTTTCGCGTAATCTGCCACCTTAACCGACGGAGGGGTGGCATCCGAGCTCGAACCTAACAGTAGTATAACGGGACGGTGATCTGAGTCAAGTTCGTGTACGACTTGTATGAGTCGTACCCGAAGCGTGACGTTTTTAAAGAGAGCTACGTCTAATACTGTCGGACGACAGTTATCTTGAAAGTGAGTGGGTTCCATAGGGGCTATGACGTCAAAAGCTAGATCGTCGCCTAGTCTATCCAAAATCTTCCCGTTACGGGAAGTAGTTGGACTGTTCCAGATGACGTTCCCGCTGTTGAGGTCCCCCGCTATTATGACGGAGTCTCCTAATTCGAACAACGCTTCTAAGTCGGTTTTTAATAATTCTTTATTCGGCGGGAGATACGCGGACACTATTATAATGGATGGATGACCGGTCATCCCTAGTCTACACACTGACACTTCCATATTGGTTAGAGCGGGCGGATCTATCGGCATGCAGTATAACGAGCATTTGAAGTAGATTAAGGTGCCACCCCCCCGGGTGACACGATCATTTCGAATTATATTATAATTCACGATTCGCGGGCTGCGCATTTTCGGTTTTAATAATGTTTCCTGTACGAGGAAAATATCTATTTGTTTATCGCGCAAGAAGGCAGCTACTAGATCGCGCTGTGTTGAGAGATTCCTAGCATTAAAAAATGAAAGAGATAGACCACTCGGTTTAACCCTATTCATTGCCGCGAACATTGTTAAACCGACTTGTTGTAATGAGCACGGACGAGCTCGTTCATTGTCCTAGCAAGGGCCGGGAAACGCGCGAACGCTCTGAGCATATCCTGATAATCCAGTCAACGCCGTCGAAAGAAAAGGTGCTGAGGCGGTCGTATTGAATGGGCTTTGCCTGCGGCGGCTGTGCCTGAGGTTTAGGAGCTTGGAGCTGAGGTTTGGGTGCCCAGGGGGCCAGAGGGGCCCGCACGGGTTGCGGTGCGTGCGGCACAGAGGGTTCCGCACGCGGGGTGGGCACGTGCGCTGCCGGGGTGCGGGAGGCACCTGGCAGGCCGGGGAATGCGTCCACGGACATGAGTGGTGGAGGCGGAAGGCGGGTGGTGGCGACAGGCGCTCTGGCCGCCTGCCTCGCTTGGCGAGGGCGTAGCGTGCGCGGGGCGCGGGGACATCCACGATAGTTCGCGGGATGACCCGCGTTCCCGCACAGAACACAACTCGGAGGATCTGCTGAGGTCGGGGTACGTGGGCACTCCCTAGTGGAGTGATCTCCTAAGCACTTTACGCATCTCGGACGGAGATGGCAATTCCTAGCTACGTGACCGTAGCCCTGGCAGTTGTGGCACTGCGAGGGCGTGTGAGACTTGCGCGGGGGCTCTACCGTGACGCCCGTGAGACCGCACACGGACGTGATATTAAAAATTTCCTTGCCCTCCTTAGTGCGGTCAAGAATGACCAACACTAAGTTGAACTTGGACTTAGTGATCGGGTGGTACATGCGGTGTACCTCTCGGACGGGGAAG
This sequence comes from Antheraea mylitta, assembly GCA_014332785.1. NCBI lineage: Eukaryota > Metazoa > Arthropoda > Insecta > Lepidoptera > Saturniidae > Antheraea > Antheraea mylitta. The sequence goes on from JACEII010001001.1 coordinate 2,865, forward strand.
TTCTTGTTCTTAAGGAACGCTAGTATGTCTTCTGTTGAGATTTCGACCGGGATACGGCGTAAGACTACTCGGAGTAGACGTTCCTCCTCTAGTGCGTATGTGAAATAAGCTAACTTTTGTACTCGTAAGTACTCGGTTAACTTGCGATGGTGATCGGTGCTAGTCACCTTAACCTGAATCCCTGCCTGGGTGTTGAGGGCTGACGTGTAGTGAATGCCTAAGGTTTTCAGCGCGGTGGAGACTGACATCCATCGCGTCTGGATGGTGACCGGTGGGGGTGGGCGAGGCTTCTTAGCCGCGGTTGGAGTGAGCGGGACGGAGAGAGGACTGGATCTACCAGAGCTCGATTTTGTTTTGGCGGGTTGCGCGGTCGCGGTGGGCGCCCGGGCGCCGTCTAATCTATTGGTCTCGCGGCACGGGACCTTTACTGCCGGACCTACTGGACCCGAGTCCGAGTCGGATTCGCGTGGCAGAGGACGGGACGATTTTTTATTTTTCGTGACGGTTATGAAACCGTCCTTGTCTATCGCGGATAAAGGCGAGCGTGAGGGGTCAGGCGTGGTGGCATGACCGGACGCGGAGGAAGCGGCGGGTGTCGCGACGTCTAGCTCCATCGCGTCGATCGGAGCCCTATCAGCGGGGTCTATCGGGGATAGTGGCGAGTACGAGTTCGCAGTTGGTACGCGGGCTTCGTATTGCACGTCTTTCTCGGACGGGGCACAGTGACGCGCGAGAACGGCGTCGACGATGTTTTCGTCAAGCCCATTCGCTAATAAGTCCCTCCGGAGACTTCTCATGAATTGGAGGGCCATTTCGTGGCCTGAGGGGCACGCGAACCGACCTCCCTGCCTTAAGGGCAGGGGGGCACACCGAACGGGTTAATTATGGGTCTATACCGTGTGCGGATCAAGATGGCTGTTTAAAATAAATCAGAAGAAGAAAGCAAGACAGGAAATACGTTAGCGAGACAGGCAAGGTAAATAATTTGCATAGATATAGAACAAATAAATAAATAAATAACTAAACAAATAAATAATTTGAGATAAATAAAGTTATAAAGAAATGACGGCTAAAGGAATAAAGGACTATGTAAATAAATAGATAAACGAATTAGTAAACAAATAAATGTACCAATATAATATAATAAACAAAGCAATAAATAAAGGAAGGGTCTCACTCAATTTCAGGAAAAATACTGCAGGTGTTCCCCAGGTGCGGTACACGTGTGCGCTACGTCAGCGGATCGGCACTTCAAGGCGAAAGCCGAACGAACACTCACGATGTAATAGCGATTATTACAATAATCACGAAATAACGCTCCGAGCGCGGACACAACCGTTCGCGGCCGTGTCAGAATCGGAACTCCCCACCGTGGGTAAAAATGTGTCGCGGACGTCTTTTATAACGCGCAGCGTTAGATACGGGTTTATAATTTGCGGCGGATACCACTAACGGACTCTGATGATTCGCGGCTTTTTCAAAATAACTAATCGTAAGTGATTTTAAGTACGCCCAGATAGAAGGGATCTCTAGGTCTCTATGGAGATCGACTCTCCAGATGTACCACGGGGCACCGGTCACTTTACGTAAAACATGATTTTGGAGAACCTGCAGCTTATGAAAGTTATCTTTGGACATATGAGCAAAAACGGGGCAGCTATATATCATGACGGGACGGATACACGTCTTATTCAAAGTGAGCTTGTGTCTGAGGAACATCTTACTCTTATGACAAAGCAACAATTGGAGGCGACCCAAGACCATAGCGGCTTTGTTTCGCACTCTGTCTATATGTGAATTGAACTTTAAATGTCTATCTAATGTTACGCCGAGATATTTGACCTCTTCGACCCAAGGGATATCGATTTTGTATAGCCTGATTGGCTCAAAGTTATTAGCGCGTTTCGTGGGATCGAAGAGTATCGCGACACTATTATCGGGATTAACTTCTATGCGCCATCGACGAAACCATTCACCGAGAGTATGAAGGGCTTTTTCGATGCGCTTCCTAAGAAAGTCCGACCGCCAGCCGGAAGTGTAAATAACAGTATCGTCAGCGTAACAACCTACCTCGACCACCCGAGACCGAGGTAGGTCACTGATGAACAGATTAAAGAGCGTGGGGGTGAGTATGGATCCCTGTGGTACACCTGAGCGTATCGGGTGGGGCAACGATAGTTCACCATTCACTCTGAAGTGGAATGTCCTATCAGTGAGATAATCGCGGATAATATGAATTAACGTATCGGGTACGCGAGATTTACATAATTTATGGATGAGCCTTCCGTTCCACACCTTATCGAAGGCCTTGGCGCCATCGAAGAAGACTGCAATTGTGTGTTTCGGTTTGCGTTTCGGATCGGTGTTAAATTTAGAGAAAATGTACTCCGTGAGGCGGTGTCTTGATTCGTGCAAGAGTGTTCGGCGCGAAATCCGAACTGCTCAGGTGGTAATAATTTTAAATCTGTAATCGAGAACTGGAGACGGTTCAGAAGGAGCCGCTCGTAAACTTTTCCTAAGGTATCTAACAGACTAATGGGGCGATAACTAACGGGAAGCGTCGCTTTTTGCCGGGCTTGTGAATACCTATCACTATGGCCTTTTTCCAGACGGCCGGAAAATGACCCTGGGACATGGCCGCATTGAAGACGCAGACCAATAGAGCTATGATGCGATCAGAAAGGAGTTTCAGCACCTCGTTCCTGATCCCATCGGGACCTGGGGACTTCCTAGCCTTGAGACGCTTAATTGCGCCTGCAACTTCATCGAAAGTGATCGCGGTTGGGGTATCCGCCGGAGGAGACGCGAGTACATGCTCCGCAGCTGATTCGATTAGTCCCTTATGGAAAGGGTCAGTGTTATCAGTGTTTGGCGAGCACTGTTTCTCTAAGCTTGCGGCAAGGCATTCTGCTTTATCTATGCTATCGAACGCGGGAGGCGCCCCGGGGCCTCTGTCGAGAGGAGGCATTGGAGTGACCATATCTGATTTGAGAGTTCGCGCTAGAGTCCAGTACGATAAGTGAGACGGCTGGAGACCCTCCAGGAGTCTATCCCACCTGTCACCTCGGATCTCAGAAATACGAGACTTGACTGTTTTTCGTAACGAACGTAAACGATCGCGATTCTCTACAGACGGGTAAGCGTCGTAAGCTCGAGTCGCGACGTTCTTTTCCGTGATTAATGCTCTTACGTCGTCACAAAGTATAAAACGGCGATCGTTCGCCGCTTGTACCACTTTCGAGGTCACCCTGACGGCGGTCTGGAGATAATCAACCAGGGAATCGATGGCCGAATCCGCGTCGGCTTTAGACACCAACACGTCCGAAACCCTGTCTAAACTACTAGACGACGGATTTTCTTTAAAATATTGAACGAGTTTCGCGTAATCAGCCACCCTAACCGACGGCGGGGTGAAGTCTGAATTGTGACCTAACTGTAAAACAACCGGGTGATGATCTGAATCAAGTTCGTGTACGACTTGTATGAGTCGTACAGGAAGCGTGATATTTTTTAAGAGTGCTATGTCTAAAACTGTGGGTCAGCAATGATCTTGATAGTGCGTGGGTACCGAAGGGGCTATGACGTCAAACGTGAGAGCCCTACCTAGTTCGTCGAGTATCCTCCCGTTACGAGAGATACACGGACTAATCCAGATAACGTTCCCGTTATTGTGGTCCCCCGCTATAATAACTGAATCTCCTAAATTAAGTGGCGCCTGCAAGTCGGATCTTAGCAATTCTTTGTTCGGTGACAAATACGCGGAAACTAAAATAATATTCGAGTGACCAGTCATACCTAATTTACACACTGAAACTTCCATATTGATTAGCGCGGGCGGATCTAACGGCATGCAGTATAATGAACGCCTAAAATGGATGCCACCCGTGCCACCCCCGCGGGTGACAGGGTCGTTCCTGACTGTACAGTAATTCGCGATTCTCGGATTACGCATACTCGGTTTAAACATCGTTTCCTGGATGAGGAAAACGTCAATATGTCTAATGCGCAAAAAGTCAGCTACTAGATCACGCTGTGTCCGAAGGAATCTCGCGTTGAAAAACGAGAGACATAGACCGCCTGGTTTTACTTTATTAAGACCCGTGACTTTTAAATCTTATTTAAATGTGGGTGACCGGGCGAGGCACTGGATTTTGGCTCAGATGGACGGAAAGCGCGCTAGTGTGGTGAGAAGACCTAGCTCCTTCTCGACCTCTACGATGGCGTGAAAGGCGAGGACCTCCTTCATGTCGTGTTCGCGGAGTAACTGCTTCATCGAGTCGAACTTACCGGAGATGGAGGATGAAGAGACATAAGCCGCCTGTGGCGGTGGCGCCCGAGGCTTGGAAGAAGCCTGAGGCTGAGGTCGGGGGGCCCAGGGGCCCATAGGGGCCCGCCCAAGTTGAGCCGCGCACGGCACAGAGGGTGGCGAGCCTGGTGAGGTCGAGGGCACGGGCGCCTCCCGCACCCCGGTAGGCCCGGAAAGGCCTCCACGGACATGAGAGGTGAAGACGGAGGGCAGGCGGCGTCCGCAGGCGCCCTGAGCACCTGTCTTGCCTGACGGGGACGTTGTGAGCGCGTGCGCGGGGACAACCGCGATAGTTCGCGGGATGACCCGCGTTACCGCACAACATACAATTCAGAGGTGCAGGAGTGCCAGGAGTGCGCGCGTACTCCTTCGTGGCGTGGTCTCCCAGGCACTTGACGCACCTGGGGCGGAGATGGCAATTCCTCGGCGAGTGACCATAACACTGGCAGTTATGGCACTGCGACGGGTTATGGGTCTTGCGTGGGTGCTCAACGGTGATGCTGTTTAGATCGCAGACCGATGTGAGGTTGAAGATGGCCTGTTCCGTGTTGATGACCTAAGGGAGGAGTGGGCTCCACGAACCAACCTCCCTGCCTGAAGGGCAGGAGGGCATGCCAAACGGTAAGCTACGGGACTATCCACGTATGTAATATATATGCAAGTAAATAAAATGTGTAAATAGAAAACAAATAAGTAAATAGATAATTAATTAAATAAATAATTGAAGAGTAAATAAATTTATAAAGAAATTACTAAAGAACTACGTAAATAAATAGATAAACAACTGAGTAAACAAATAATTATACTAAGAATTAAATAAAGCAATAAATAAATACAATGGAAAGGTCTCACTCAATTTCTGGGAAAAGATTGCAGGTGTGCAGTGCAGTGCACGTGTGCCCGATCGGAACAATGAGGAACACTCCCAAAGTAATAACAGACGTCACTAAATCACGAGTATTGAAATCGAAGCGTGCAGCAAAAGGGACAACCGCTCACGTTGAGCACCCGATCGGAACTCGAAATGCATTACAGAAACTGTTAAAGATATTACTTTTCTGCTATTTTTAGTTACTACCATTGACAATGATCGTCTCTGGACACTGCGTTGATGGACATAGATTCGAATCTTTTCAAATGAGTGAAGAAAAAATATTTATATAACCATCGAATAGTGTTAGAGTTTATAATAAACGTGACTAACTGGTTACCTTTAAGTAGAAAATATATCGCGAAGTAGGTATTTTCTGGCAGCTGCATTTGAGAGTCAGTCTTCCTCTAGTTTTGTGGCGAACCGCTAAATCTTTAAAATATAATAAAAACGAATATTCATCTCATTTTCATGTCATAGTTAAATATTACAATACAATAAAAAAGCAGCAAATCACCCAACAGCAGAATTAGTGGTAGCAATTTTTTTTTTTTTCGAAATGACTAAGCTATTGACCCAGCAAGGTCTTAACAGCTTCACCGGACCACGGTAGCAATTTACAAAAACAATTACTGTTAAACAACACAGCATGTCGAGTTTTTGGCTGGATTTTAGTCAGTCATGTAGTGGATTTTATATATTATTCATAATCTTGTGTCATTTGACTGTATATTTTGTAAATTTGGTGGTGTTTTAAGTAATATGGTTCGTTTATTGTGCATAAGTGAAGTGAATGGAAAATAATACCACGGAGTGTGAAATTCTCAGATGCCACAAAAACTCCCTCGAAGATTTTAACAAGGGAGCCACCATCTTCTTAGAATATTGAAATAATCACACGACGCTTGTAATATTATTAGCTACACAACAATGACAGTAACAATCTGAAAGATTGGTTGCCAAAAATAAAGTTTAAAAAAACGCAACAATGTATAGCTGTTATTTTCAACTATACTTTTATTTGTGATTCGTAAACAAATGAGCTAAACATGATATCGTTTCTAGTATTTGTATGTAGTAATGTTATGTTTTGAATATCTCTTTGAAAGCTTACCACAAGAAATAGTTCGAAGAGGTTGTATTGAAATATTTGACAAATATCTTTCTTAGACAAATGTCGATCAGTTATATTTTGAAGCGATCAATTCTTTAAGCAATTATTCTGTATATTGTTATTATGTGACAAATAAATAAGTACTAACGGATGCCGAATTATTTGGCATGCGTTAGAAAAAAAAATTGTTTACAGAAAATGTAAGTTTTTGATTTTTTATATCTTAGATTTCTTGATTATGCCACTTCAGTCATCATACTAGAAGTTGAAGTATTATTTGTTCCTCCTTTTTTTTCTCGAACTGTCTACGCTATTGACCTAGCAAGGTCTTAACAGCTTCACCTGTTGATTGGTCATTAATTATTATTATCTGTTGTGATACATAATCAGGATCTTATAGGCGACCTGTTTGTTTCATTTACTTTTTGGTATTTGGTACGTATAATTGGTAGGTGGTAGAGTCACGCTGAGACTATAATTGGTTTCAGCATGAATGGGTTGGCTCGCCCGGTGTAGTACCACCCGACACACAGAAAACCGACTTGAAGTAACAATGCTTGCATTGTTGCGTTTCGTTCGGTCAGCGAGAACGCCGTAAAAATTTAGCTGTATAATGTAATATGACAGGGTCTTTTTAAGTTCTCTAGAGAACAGGCCATCATTTTAACTATATTATTTGATATCTTAACTATTTTTTATAATAATAATAAACTGCCTGCGTTTCCTCATACTTTGCCTACATTGCCATTATTTTTCGTAGTCCGGTGAAGCTGTAACGGCCTTGCAAAAAAGTCCAGTTCGAAAAAAAAACAATATTTTTCAATGGCAATATTATTTTCACTCATGCTTATTATAGTCTGAGTTGTAGTATTGCGAAATTCATTAAAATCAGGCAAAGTATTGTTAATTTAATCCATAAATACCTTTATCAGACAGATAGATAAAAAAAAGGACAAACTCGAGATTTTGACTATACAGTGGACTTATCTATTCTTCTATCACATATGTTGAAAGGAAATATATCGCCAAAACATCTATAAAATTTAGTATAGGTTATAAATATGGGTAAAAGAGAGATATTTTTGTATTTTTCAGCAAGAAAAATGTCATCACAGATAGCTACAACAGGAGCTGATGATGGCGTCCATTTAAGCAACAGTGTTGAACCAAATCTCACAGATTATAGCAACAGTAATGAAGTCAACATCCGTGTAACCACAGAGCCTGTTATACAAGAGATGGCATACAATTCAGAAGTTAGTACACAGCTTTTTTTTTCGAAATGACCTCGCTATTGACCCAACAAGGTCTTAACAGCTTCACCGGACTACGTTAGTACACAACAGCTCCATTGTGCGAGTTTCGAGGTAATCCGTGTATATCATGTAAATCATAACAATATAACAGTTAATAAGCAATTCGTTTTTTTTTTTTCTCGAACTGACTACGCTATTGACCTAGCAAGGTCTTAACAGCTTCACCGGACTAAAGCAATTCGCTTATAGTGTTATATAGCTGGTAGCCTCTTATTTGATTCGGCGGTAGCTACGACCCTACATACAATGTTAGCACATGCTTAATTTTTATTTCTATGACTCTCGGTATCAAATCAGCATGCGATCTAAAGTGTCAAGCAATTATGGAATTACACAAATGTAAGTATCCTTCACTCACATGATGTGATGTTAAAATATCTTATCAAATAATAGAAATCATTGTTTTGATTAAAAAGTAAAAGGTGGAAACATTATAATAAGTTACTATCTTTATGTAATTCCGGTAAGCATATCTAGTATAACTTTTACCATCCGAAAAGGTAGTCCGATGAAGCTGTTAAGACCTTGCTACGTCAATAGCGTAATCGGTCTGATGATTTTTTTGTTTATGTGGTCACCTGCATGTTTTGAACTTTAATTGGATCCACTAGGTAACGTTTTTTTTTTTCGAACTGATTACACTATTGGCCTGGCAAGGTCTTTACAGCTTCACCGGACTACAGGTAACGTTGATGTGAAACCCTAGTTTTTTAATTTATTTTCGGTCTCTCAGTAACTCTTATCGTTTTTTTTTTAATTTAATATATTTTTGTATACATGATTTATTACGGTTTGTGGAAAGACAATTTTTGCATACTGTCATTTGTAATTTATAACACATATTTATCTAGGCCTTAGTAGAAATCTATTTTTAATAATGAAAACCAGTCTTCTTGTAGATTATTACTACCATTACATAATATTTAATTATATTATTAAAAATTCCTTGCAAGTATTTGAATAAACTAACAAGATGGTGGCCGTCTTGTTAGAACTTTCCAGGGAGTCTTTATGCCTAGTAAAAACCCATTCTCCGTGGTATTATATCCTATCCACTTCACTTGTGCACAATAAACAAACGATATTACGTAAACGATCACCAATATTACAAAATATAGAACCAAATAA
>JACEII010001003.1:9707-21275 GCA_014332785.1 Antheraea mylitta
TTTGCAAGTCTTGACACGTACTGAATTTGCAAGTTTTTTCAAGTAGGTAACAGTCGCTGAGCTTCTTAAAATATTATCTGCCTACATTGATAAGTAGAATCAAGTTAACATTTTAGTTCTTCACTATCGAAAGCAGATAAACTTTCGTGGACACTGCTTATGGACAACATTAGAAACGAATGCATTAAATGATATAGTTTCTGGTTTAGATGATACAGACTTGTTTTACTGTTTAATAATTTTCACTTTGTATTTGCACAGACGACTCCAATAAATAAATTACAAATGAACGTTTGCTGGTGGTTTTGTAACTTGTAATTACCTAATTACTAGTTATTGGTAAGGACAAATTAATTGGTTGAATAAACATTCGTTTTAATATGGGGTTTGTTTGTTCTTCAGTGAATATTAATTTCATAGGGCTGTCGAATAAATTTACAAGTTTATAGTTTTATTGTTAATTTTATTCGAACGCGACAAAGTGACTGCATTATCTTTGATAGTAGATAAACAGAGTGCATTCCAAAGACAGTAAGCAATTCGGTATATGGCATATACAGGCGGTCCTAGTCTCATGGGCGCGGTGCATCCTTAGAAGAGTCCTTCATGGTTAGAATACATTTAAAAAAATCGTGAAGGCCGTCTGCCACATGAAACTAGGCTGACTTTGTCATCAGGCACCGTAAGTATGCACTTAAAATAGATTAACAGCATTCGAATACCACAAACCTAACGAAAAAATTGATTGGAGTGTAAGGGGTGTCTAGTAACATCTTAAGACTTGAGACACCCAAGCCAACCTCACCTGCACGTGGTGCACCTTGCTGATCAACGAACGAGGCAATGGCGATAGTGGGATGGTAGGGTTTTACAGCTCGACTGGGTCGCAACCACCATGTTATATGACGAAAAAGCTTGTCATAGTGACTCGCTTCTGTGCGTCGCGGGATCAGCCTGTGCATATCTAGTACCGAGTGACTTTCGTCATTATGTCCGGCATGACAGCGGCGATCATCGATTGATAATCTGTCTCTCGGTGGTTGCCGATGTTCTTGGATTGTACTATGCTTACCATGAGGCATAGTGCAGTTACTTTGTGGTGCTTCAATAAAAAAAAAAGATAGAATCGCCCCTGGCTCTACAATACGATATTAGTACTCGGTATTCTTGCGAACCTTTAACCAATCTCTTAGTTTTCCTTCAACTAACACTAAGAATATATATAAGTTTATGTAACAATTTAACATTGAGGATTCGTGTATTGTATAAATCCTTTAAAGCTATGCATTGTTTTTATATATAAATAAAATAGGGGTCTGTCGTTATGTGCACTTGAAAATTACTGGATATAATTCAATCATTTTTTTACGTGTTTTCGTGCCGTGGATAATTGGGGCAAGCGGAGTGATGTTTATGATTTTCCAGTGTACATAAAATACATTTTTAAGACTATAAACGATGCAGACGTGACAGGTATCAACTAATTAAAATAAAGTGTTAAATTTTTTCGTAACGAACTTTTTGTAGGTATCTAAGTGGAAAGTATAACTGATTTCGCATGAATAGGTCGGCTCGTACGGGGTAGTACCCTCTCTCACAGTGAACCGACGTGAAGTAACAATGCATGTATTTGTTGCGTTTGTTCAGTCGGTGAGAGAGTCGGATGCCCAACTCTGACCTCTTCCCTTCCTCCGCCCCGACTCCTCCCTCCCCTAACACAGGCCGGCAACGCACTTGCGACTCCCTTGGTGTTGCAAATGTCTATGGACAGTGGTGATCACTTTACATCAGGTGACCCATCTGTTCTTTAGCCACCTATGATAAAAGAAAAAACTAAACCAGGTGTCGGAGACTTAATCTTAATATTTGTTAATTTTTTCAAGTGAAAACATCTTTAAGCATGTTTAGCGGTAATTTTGGCAGGAGATAAATGTATAATACACGTCATAATGCCATGTAAGCATGATCGGACGTATTGTACTGAGTGGCTTGCGTCAGATAGATAGGGACCTCTGTGTTCACGTAATTTTGGTATTTTGCAGCTTATCATATGTTTGATTGATTACTAAATTTTATAAAAATATATATAACTATTGTTCCGAGTGCCAATAGATATGAGAACCACGCCAATTTTAATAATCTCAATAAACAAAATCTGAAATTTAAATATTTTATGTACGCTATAATTAATATGAAACTTCAAAAGGGAACTATTATTTTATTATTTTGAGTTTCCACTGCTGTCAGCACTGCTTACGACTGCCTCGAGTTTTTTTAGCAACGCGTTTCTGGGTAATGCAAAGCATAACGTATGGTACGCACAACACATAATACAACTCTTCCTTGTGCTGGTTAAGGGAAATGGATTACTATAGGAACACGTATAAACAATAAAAACACTTGTTAATTGTAAAATAATTTATTGTAACAAAATAATATGTATCTCATCACCGCTTATACTATTATAACCTCTTTGCTTTTCATATAAATAAATTAAATATAGTCTAGCAAATTAAAAATAGTGTCAAACAAATTTTAAACTGAATGAAGGATTAAAAAATTCACAGCCGTTAAGACAATTTCATTTCAAATCAATCCATAGAATAACTAATAACTCTTGTGAAGTTATATTTAATATACCAGGTGATAGGTTAGACACTTGCAATATTCTAGGATTTGACACTTCATATACACATTTAAGATATGAAATAATAATATTTAAACAAATACTAACAAACAACCAAGAGAATCTAATTAAAAGTTTGTTCTAAGTCTTTCAAAAGTGTAGCTACATACGTGTATATAAAATAATAAACCTAAGTGCAATGACCGGTGCCAAAAGCTACAATGAGCGATACGGAGTTAATAACTTTCGATAATGAAACGCACAATAAACACTTCAAATGAAAGTGAAATTACACGACGGTCATTGACACTGTGCTTTAACAGAGATACTTAGAAGATTGAGCATAATATTTCTATGTTTCTAGGTAATTAGGTCAAATATTATGCACCTATTTGCTTAATTGATTTCGAATGAGAATCGAGTGTTGAGTGTTTTCCATAAATATTACTACTGTCTAAACAGTCATCTGGTAACTCATAGCTCATAGATACACACTTTCAAAGCACCACTTTAACTAGCCCGATGAAGCTGTTAAGACTTGCTAGGTCAATAGCGTAGTAAGTTCGAGAAAAAAAAAACACTTGAAATTAATGCACAATTGGCAAAATATATGATAATTTGCATACTGTAGTTGTCTATGTATGTTTTACAAAGACCATAAATATATTTCCATTTTATTTTTTTTTTGAATTTATAGAAGTGTGTGAAGTGATATATGTGCTTCAAGCCAAGAGAGATTGATTATCAATGTACATTTTTTTCGATAGTCAATAAGTTTTAGTATCAAAATACAGCGCGTAACAAAATATTTTCTCTAACACAATTAAGTAGTTAATATTACTTCGAATAGTCACTATGGACATAGTTTCGTAGCAAAATCAATTAAAGCGAAATGTATACCGGGTGACTGGTTGAACACTCGCAATATTCAAGGACATGATACTTCATGATCACATTTAACATATAAAGTAACAATACAAAACAAATACTAGGAAACAACAAAGAAAATTTTGATTAAAGTTTGCTAAGACTTGAAAGTATGGATACAAACCTTGGCTCAATGACCCATAGCGAAACCTCCAAGGGTACGATCCGGGGATGATAAAATACGAGCTATGATACGTTTTTCCTTTATGCTTTTTACCTAGCTTAGCACAGGCAAAAGTACCATTGTACGAGGTACAAAATGGTGTAATATCGTCATTATTATCTAAATTTAATTTTAAAAATCGACGGATAAAACCTTATCATGACACTTTGGTGTATGAATCATACCTATTTACAACAAGGGGTTTACTATGATTTTTGTATTTTTCTAGATAATTAGATCGAATATTAAGCGATTATTTTTTAAATTTAAATTAGAACCAGAATCGAGTACAGTACCCTCTATCAATGTTGCGATTGTTTAACCAGTCACCTGTATAAGCATTTATGTATATTAATTGGAATGTGAAATAATACAAAATCTTGTATAGAAAATAAATAGATAAAATAACAAGTAATACTGCATCACAATAGCTCGCCTTGTTTGAAATTCTAGTGTTGATTTATCGATAAACCTATCACTTTAATCTTACTTCACTAACGACATTAACGTATCTTTAATAAGGTAACGTATAAACTAGTTATGTTACAATGTTCTTGTAATATCGATATATCAACCACACTTCAATAAAAGGAAGTTATTTTGTTTTTCTGGTATATTTTTATGACGCATAGAATAGGACTATATTGTGGCATTTGTACGAGGTTTTGATAGAAGCTTGAACTGTTATTCAACGGTGTTCATTTTTTATTCATAGCGTTGCGTTATTTGACCATATTTTTCATAATATTGGCGGCATTTTATGTAATCACTTTTGTTATATTGTACTGTGCAATTAATTACGAATAACAACACACAATTGGAATGGCAAGGTGTCAGAGAAACTCTCTAAAAGCGTCTATAAATGTAGCCACCATTTTGTTAGAACACTAAAGTAATCATAAGCCACAACTTGTAGAAGTGAATTGCCAATTGATAATATATGCATTAGTAAAGGAACGGCCGATTTAATAAAAGAATCATAAAATTACTTATAACTGAAGTAATCTGCACATTTATCAGGTCGTTTTATTGTAAAAGGTTTTAATAACTAAATATGTAGGTACAATTCTTATCTACAAACTTGTTTGCAGTGTTGGGAAAACTGCAATCAGATTAATGATTGCAGGTTACGATTACATTTTGTAATATTCAATCATGATTATAGATTAACTCAAATAATCCAAAAAAATAATTATACAAGAAATTAATGATTATTAATCTGTAATCATAATCTTGATTACTTTTTTTGATTAAATATTTATGTAGAAATAAGACATAGTTTTATAGTGTAAATCAACTTTATTTGTATTCAACCTTTGTCGTCAATTTGAATTTACCTCAATTATAAAAGATTAATCAACACAATCTATTGATTTTAGACTTTCAGGTATGTTTGAAATTATTCATTTGTAAATACCGTAGTAGTACGATATAGATAACGGTGTAAACTACTACGAAAATATTGAATACGAATAATCATATAATCTTGATTACTATAATTATGATTAATGATTACACAATAATCATGATTAAATGTAAACATGATTACTTTCAATCAGATTAAAATCTGATTGCGAAAGTAATCAATTACGCCCACCTATTTTTGTCTGTATAATAATCGTTGTTCTTAATTATGCCTGTTCTTTTTTTCTTAATAATAAATAATGTTAATTATGTTATTGGACCCTTTCCCAGTACTGTACAAAGTATATTCTATTGTTTTGGCCTATTTTGTATAATTCATTTCTACTTATTACTATTTTTTATAATTTCAAAGTTGTTCAATCGAAAATAATTTGACTAAGAGGCAAAACTGTACTGAAATTAAGATGCCTTGTCGATTTTACGTAAAAAAACCTTATTGAATTCTAGTAAGATGTATACAATATAAATTATCAATTCAATACTGTGTATAAAGCAGCAAGCAATCCTAAATATATCGGAAAACCCACGATAGAAGTGAACTTTTGTATTACAGGGAAATATATATTTTAATTAAAAAAGTACAACAAAAAAACATCATGCAGTGTCCCCAGGCGGTCACCCATTCAAGTACTGAACGCGCTCAACGTTGCTTGGCTTCGGTTATCGGACCAGAACCGGTGTTTTCAACATTCTACTCGACACAGTATTTACCTCTACCACTTTTTATCAGACAAAAAAATTGCGGATCAAAATTTCAAAGTTTCCCTTCAAAGAAATATTTATATATAAAATTTTTATACTGCCAATTCTCAGTTTTGTCGTGGTATAGAATTCATTCATTTTCTCTGTCACATCCCTACGGTTGTAGTAGTAATAATATTCGTCCAATAAGACAGGCGAAGGAATTAATCCATACTGCCAATTTTGAAGTTGTCAATATAGGTACTTCTTATGTATATTTTAGCCAGTATTCTTCTATGTGCATGGTAATGTAAAGGCATAAGCGCCAAACCTTCTTATTATATTTCATACATATTTATCCTCCTTTTTATCGTCTTAATCTTCGAGTAATCATAAAACTAAATTGTTCAGATATCTCCAAGCGTGGAGTTGATAAAGTCAAAGATAGGTTCAAAATTATCAATACAAGTTAGGAAATCGATATTCAGGTAGTGTCGTGCTATTATTTCAATGTTACCACAATATAGTGGCTCCCTTATTAGAACTTTCCAGGAAATTAGTATTTGGCGTCTCAGAATTCATGTTCCGTAGTATTATTTTCCATTTACTTCACTTATGCACAATAAACGTAAATGCATAAAACACCACCAATTTTACACAATATAGAGTCAAGTAACACAAGTTTATGACTAAAATATAAAATCCAATACATGACATACTAAAATCCCGCCAAAAAAAGTGGTAGTGTTTTGACAGCTGTCTGTCTGTGTATACTTAATATGTACAGCATATGGCCCCAATGTAAAATAAATATTTATTTTAGTATAAATAAATAAAATTGATTTAACATGTAAAATTACTAAAATACCACCATGTAAATTTACAAAATACTAATAAATCTCTTGACAAACTTCATATACTGTTCGTGATTGATTGAATCTGTGGCTTATCTTTATCGATACTCGATTCTTTGGCACCGTTATTCGAACATTCGAAATCACCGCACAGATGTTTTATCTGAAACGAAGATAGATTTTTAATACTGTATACGGTTAATTTTTTTTTTCGCATCTGCATTTGAACGATATACATATACATTAATTCAGCAGTCACTAATTTGAGTCGCTTTTGAGAAAACGTTATTAGACAATGTTATATATCAAGGTCCATTTGGTTATATTATGTATGTAGGGATATCTAAATATTAAAATAAAAAATGTCTTTAAAATATAACTTTTTATACTAGATGACTGTTTAGACAGCAGCAATATTTATAGGGGTTACTCTGCAGTTGATTCTCGTTCTAAATCACTTTAAAAATTAGGTGCTAAATATTTCACTTAATTATCTAGATAATTACAAAATTATACACAATCCTCGACGCGTCTATGTTAAAACATAGTGTCAATGACCGTCGAGTGACTTCACTTTCATTTGAAAGAGACCGTGGGGACATCGGGAACAAAACAAAATTTTATTGCCCGTTTTATTATTGTAAGTTATTAGCTCCAGGTCGCCCCTTGTAGCTTTTGGTACAGGTCATTGAACTTATCATCTTGGAGCATATTGTCATCAAAAATTGGTTGCCTGTAAAGTCGGTATACGGGCGAAAGTTTTACGTGACAACGACTTTGAGTGGTAAAATAATTTTCGTATAGTAGTCTCTCTCGCTCTTAGGCGGGCTAACCATGCCCGAGTGGAAGGGACGCGTGCCTCTCACTCGCTCTCATTGTGAGCGCATAACGTGAGCGGAGCGTAACGCAGTTTCTTGAAGTGTCACCCGGCAAACCAATTTATAAGACGTTGTCACGTCAAAAAACAGGAGAGATTTTTTTGACAACCAATCTTCTAGTTGTAGATTAATACTGCCATTGTGGAGTAGGTAATGGATACTGCAAGTTTCTTGCGAACATTTTATTGAACACACAAGATGCTGCCCATCTTGTTGGAGCTTTCCAGGGAGATTATGTGTCAAGTTAGAATCCATGGTCTTTGGTATTTCCGATCCGCTTCACTCGTGCACAATAACTGAACTATATTAAATAAAACACCACCATCATAATATAGGGCTAATAAAACAAGATTACGAATAAAATATAAAGTCCACTACATTACATACCAAGATCCCGTGAAAAACTCCCATCAGATGAGGAGACTATAATCAAACGCCTAAAACCTATACGGTGTTATTACAAAAAAGTTAAATATGTATTAAATACTTGCTTTGTTTGTTTGTTTTGCGTACTTACGTATTAAATGCACCTCGGTAACCGAACGTTCGACATTTGCTCTTTTATCTCTGTTAGTTATTTTTCCTACTCAAAATGACTACGCTATTGACCTAGCAAGGTTTTAACAGCTTCACCGGACTACTTTATCTCTGTTAGGTTAGACTTGCGAAAAAGGATAACACGAGCTTGCCACGCAGCGATCGGCGAACGCGGTGCGTTTAAGACGTAAGTACCCAAACTTTTGCAAAGCGAGTATTGAATACGTATTTAAATGTTTTGTAACAACACGGATAAACTGCAAACAAAAGCGAAGCATCTGTTACATTTACTCACAGTATAAAAAAGCACAGGTGGTGCAATTAATGCTCCAGCGAGCACATCCCACCAGTGGTGCCTACGGTCAATCACACGCGATATACAACAGTAAACAGCAGTTATCACTAGGACCACCTGAATAAGTAGAGTCGCGTTCGAACGGTAAGAACATCGTGTTCTTTTATGCAGATAATTCTGAAAATAATCAAAAAAAAATCTAAATGGATACACATCCAACGGACTTATTGGAAAAATACGGCCTCAATAATCTTATCTGTAACCTTAAAAAAAATCAAAGTTACCTTTTCTTGCCCTTGGACGATAATACCAACTGTACTAATTATAATAAAAGTAAATAAATAGCTTGTTATGAGAGCGTTACGATAACGTACTCTCGAATGACGTCACTAAAATGTTGCTACAGAAACAAGATGGCGCGGTTTTCTAGAAAGCGCTGATTGACACTCTAATGTCAAATAACGGTGTTGTCAATGACATGGTGGTCATCTTTGCAATGTTTTTTTTTCGAAATGACTACGCTATTGACCTAGCAAGGTCTTAACAACTTCACCGGACTACTAAGGCGAGCGCTTAAAGCACTCAGCCGATTTTATTTTGGCAGACAGCTCAAGACTCAAGAAGACTGCAATTGTACGTTTCGGTTTACGTTTTGGATCGGCGTTAAATTTAGAGAAAATGTACTCCGTGAGGCGGTGTACTTGATTCGTGCAAGAGTGTTCGGCGCGAAATCCGAACTGCTCAGGTGGTATTAATTTTAAATCTGTAATCGAGAACTGGAGGCGGTTCAGAAGGAGCCGCTCGTAAAGTTTTCCTAAGGTATCTAACAGACTAATGGGGCGATAGCTAACGGGAAGCGTAGCTTTCTTGCCGGGCTTGTGAATACCTATCACTACGGCCTTTTTCCAGACGGCCGGAAAGTGACCCTGGGACATGGCCGCATTGAAGACGCAGACCAATAGAGCTATGATGCGATCAGGAATGAGTTTCAGAACCTCGTTCCTGATCCCATCGGGACCTGGGGACTTCCTGGGCTTGAGACGGTTGATTGCGCCTGCAACTTCATCGAAAGTGATCGCGGTTAGGGTATCCGCCGGAGGAGACGCGAGTACATGCTCCGCAGCTGATTCGATTATTCCGTTATGGAAAGGGTCAGTGTTATCAGTGTTTGGCGAACACTGTTTCTCTAAGCTTGCTGCAAGGCATTCTGCTTTATCTATGCTATCGAATGCGGGAGGCAAAAATGATTTAAAATGTGAGTGATTTAAAATGAATACTGCCAAATTATGGATTAAGATACCGCCAAAAAGTTACAATAGAATCTTTTGCAGATTATGAAATTAGTTTTCAAAAAATCAATAAAATTACTTACCACTAAGAAAAACGCAGCTTGCAAGGCTAATGAAGTATGTCCAGACGGAAAACTCCTATCTGATTGAGTCAACCAGTGTGCTTTAGTACACGTGTAAATAGAAATATACTCAGACCTGAAATTAATTCACGGATGGAAATATTTTTTCTTCCTTTACAGTAACTACAATCTTACAGAGTCGCTAAGTGACAATGTGTCTGAAGTTTTTTTTTTATCTGACTGCTCTACTGTCCCAGCACGGTCTTAACAGCTTCACCGGACTACGGGTCTGAAGATGCTAATATTAACACATTATAATGGGTTGTTATGTGCAGTTGCTAGAATATATTTGTTGTATCTTGAGGATGATAGCTTTTTTTTTTTAATTTTAACGTTTGAACATAATCTCATCTAATGTTTTTTTTTTTTTTTAAATGACATAAAAGGCAAACGAATAGGTGGGTCACCTGATGTTTAGTTATCACCACCGTACATTAACACCAGCAACACCAGAGGAGCCGCAAGTACGTTGCCAGCCTGTGTTGGTGGGAAAGGGAGAGTTCGACCTCCGTCACTCTCACTGACCGAACGAAACGCAACAATGCAAGCACTGTCACTTCACGTTGGTGTTTCAGTGTGTCGGGTGGTAGTAACAGAGGCGAGGCGACTCATTCATGCTGAAACCAGTTATAGCTTCAGCGTACCTCTATCACCTACTAAATTTTAGGGACTTGGTTTCAAGACAGGTGCGTGGAGACAGAATTTTCAAATTGAGGGTGGGAAAAACAAAGTCAGAAAATCCCTTAGTGCTATAAATTTGTAATTCTTAGTACAATTTCGTTGCATATATATACTTCTAGTACTTGGGCGACTGAGCCTAGCTCGGTTCTATAAAAAACATTTTTAAGTTAAAATAAACTGTTAGGTTTGCCTTATAAAATTAACATTTTTCACAAAAAAAAAAAAATATATCTCTTCTGCAGTCACTCTGATTCGAACTGGGGTTACACGGATTTTCGAAACAAGCGATTTCCATCTGGGCTATTTTTGTTAACCGACTTCGAAAAAGGAGGAGGTTATATGTTCGGGTGTATGTATTTTTTTTTTTTTATGTATGTTAATCGATATCTCCGTCAATTGTGAACCGATTTTAATGATTCTTTTTTTGTTTGATTCGGCTATACTCCAAGGTGGTCCCATATAAATTTGAATAAAATATTCAACCCCTAAGAGGGTTAAATATCGTTTATTTGATTTTCATCCAGTTCGTGTCTACGTATTTTCGTGTACTTGAACCCGATTTCAACAATTTTATTTGAAATTTGATAACTGGGAATGGTGTTCTTGAAATTTAAAAAAAATCCAACCATAAGGGTTGAAAATAAAGGGATGAATAAAGCTCATATGAATAAATGAACTTCCCCATAAGCTAATTTTAATGAAAACTTGGAATAACCTGTTGTAATGATAAGAATATCATTTAATCAATCCTGAGTTGATCATGAAAATGAAGAATGGAACTCCTCGACGGCTTACAGCAGCTATCTTGTGTTTGGGTACATAAGACTCGTTTGACGAGGACTTACATGTGGGGTTATGACTGTTGAGGCAATTTCCGTGAAACGGACATTAGGAAAGATGAGGTTCTGGAATTCGTTCACAATCAACCTAATTTGACCAGTTGGATCTAGTACGGTGTAATATCATGTTTGTTTGTCAAGTTATGAACTTATTTTATAATTAATTAGAACCAGATAAATATATTTATATACACTAAAAATGGAAAAATAAAAATTTTTACAAAAAAAAATTGAACCGACTTCGATATCAA
>JACEII010001003.1:65846-70846 GCA_014332785.1 Antheraea mylitta
ACAGTACATATATAGATAGATACTGTCGAAGAGGATTAGAAAATTAATAAATATCATGAAATTATTGCGGGACGCGCGGCGCCACCTGATAATTTAATTCTGGTTTATCTATATATAAAGCCTTATGTCAATCTGTAATTCACAATTGCGTATCTCATCCCGGGGTGACGCTTCTAAGACTATTATAATATAAAACTGCAAAAGGTCCCTCTCAAAAGTCACGTTTAGAAAACCTTATCGCTACTCCACAAAAGATCTCTATGGAGAGTCTAAAGTCCTACAGTCCAGTGCGACAGTTATATATATATATTAAAAATGCCTTGATTTAATTGCTTATGTTACCTTGATTTTTACATCATATTTATTTTATTTATCCAATAAGTAAGCCACCGAAGGCACGAACAGTTTAAAAATTTGCTAACGTAGTTTTGAATGATTACCCGCTGACACGGGATTCAGTTCCTAATGCGGGAATCTATAGTAATTTTTATGCCATGTAAAACACCATTTGTTAAATAAATACTTTTTTACGTTTTTTACTTTTACCTGTCGAGCGAGACAGACGTTCTTAAAAAAAATATACCCAGTCTCGTCCGTACGAATATATATATATATATATATATATCTGTGTGTGAATAAAATTTATTACGCGGACACGTCGGACTCAAAATTTCTAAAGTTATAGCAGGTACCTACTTACATTAGTTTAAGAACTTGGCTGTTATAAATATATATGTAAAGAGTAAAAGGTTTTTATTATTTTAACCTTCTCGCTTTACCTTTTCAATTCAAATAATAATAATTACCGACTGACAGAGTAATAATGGGTGAAAAAAAAAAAAAAAAAAAATATATATATATATATATATATATATATTTATATTTATAATCAATCATTATCATATTAATATTATTGTTATAATATATAATAAAGTAAAAGTAACAAAAAAAAAAAAAAATTATAACGTTGATCGTCGACCGCGCTATCATCGTACGAACGGTTTTAACGTATACGTGAGCCGAGGGCGGCGAGCGCGCGTACCCACGCGTTCGTCGTCGGAGCGCGAGCCGCGGGCCGCGCGTCGCGAGTCCGTGTCTCTCTCTGCGTTTACGGACTCTGCGAGCGCGCGTCGCGTTGGACACGTTATACCCAGAGTACGGTATGTGGTGTGTATATATATTTTCTCATATATAACTGTGACTTATATGTATATACTTATATTGTACGGTGATTTTTATTTTTGTTCAGCTGTGTTGAACGTAGAGTTTTTATTGTAAGTCTTTTCCGATTCTTTTTCAGAGTTCGACGAGACCTACTCAGACTCTATAATCGTTCATTATGTTTTAAAAATAAAACGAATAGCGGATTAAAGTAATGTATCCCGAGATGCTTTCGGGGTGTCGAAGTGGTTAATCATCGAATGATTCACAAATTACCGCGCGTCGCGACATTGTCACGATTCATATGAAACGGACCGTTCATAGGATACGGCTCTCTGCTGTTACGTAGGACCGTATCCGTCGGTGAGAAGATAAATCTCCTCGGTTCGAAGAACATTAATGAAGGACGACGGCGGACGTACGCGTCCGTGTCGTTGGATCGTCTCGCGTGTCACCGTTTCGACGTGAGATACCGTCTTAACGTGTGAATTGAGAACGAAATGATAATAATAATAATAATATGAAGCTCCTTTATCGTCAAGCCGCACTCGCCGTACGGCGACGATAAATATAACGGAGAGAGAGTTTACTTACTCTTAAGAAGTTAAGAAGCTCCCTGGTTGATCCTGCCAGTAGTTATATGCTTGTCTCAAAGATTAAGCCATGCATGTCTCAGTGCAAGCCGTATTAAGGCGATACCGCGAATGGCTCAATATATCAGTTTTGGTTCCTTAGATCTTACTCAGTTACTTGGATAACTGTGGTAATTCTAGAGCTAATACATGCAATCAGAACTCTGACCAGTGATGGGAACGAGTGCTTTTATTAGATCAAAACCAATCGACGGAGGGCCTCGCGTCCGATGTCGTTAATTTTGATGAATCTGGATAACTTTTGCCGATCGCACGGTCCAGTACCGGCGACGCATCTTTCAAATGTCTGCCTTATCAACTTTCGATGGTAGTTTCTGCGACTACCATGGTTGTCACGGGTAACGGGGAATCAGGGTTCGATTCCGGAGAGGGAGCCTGAGAAACGGCTACCACATCCAAGGAAGGCAGCAGGCGCGCAAATTACCCACTCCCGGCACGGGGAGGTAGTGACGAAAAATAACGATACGGGACTCTAACGAGGCCTCGTAATCGGAATGAGTACACTTTAAATATTTTAACGAGGAACAATTGGAGGGCAAGTCTGGTGCCAGCAGCCGCGGTAATTCCAGCTCCAATAGCGTATACTAAAATTGTTGCGGTTAAAAAGCTCGTAGTTGCATTTGTGCGCCGCGCTGTCGGTGCACCGCATTAGCGGTGATACTGACACGTCTGCGGAGCATATCGTCGGTGAGCCGTCGGTAAAACGACGGTTCAATATCAAAATCCTATCGCGGTGCTCTTCGGTGAGTGTCGAGGTGGGCCGACAATTTTACTTTGAACAAATTAGAGTGCTCAAAGCGGGCTCAAAATGCTGCTTGAATATTTCGTGCATGGAATAATAGAATATGATCTCGGTTCTATTTTGTTGGTTTTCAGAACTCCGAGGTAATGATTAATAGGGATAACTGGGGGCATTCGTATTGCGACGTTAGAGGTGAAATTCTTGGATCGTCGCAAGACGAACATCAGCGAAAGCATTTGCCAAAGGTGTTTTCATCAATCAAGAACGAAAGTTAGAGGTTCGAAGGCGATTAGATACCGCCCTAGTTCTAACCGTAAATATGTCATCTAGCGATCCGCCGACGTTACTACAATGGCTCGGCGGGCAGCTTCCGGGAAACCAAAGATTTTGGACTCCGGGGGGAGTATGGTTGCAAAGCTGAAACTTAAAGGAATTGACGGAAGGGCACCACCAGGAGTGGAGCCTGCGGCTTAATTTGACTCAACACGGGAAATCTCACCAGGCCCGGACACCGGAAGGATTGACAGATTAACAGCTCTTTCTTGATTCGGTGGGTGGTGGTGCATGGCCGTTCTTAGTTGGTGGAGCGATTTGTCTGGTTAATTCCGGTAACGAACGAGACTCTAGCCTGCTAAATAGGCGTCGTCATTTAGGTGTGCGTGGCTCCGTCACGCAACTCACTGGCGACGTATTAAAATTCTTCTTAGAGGGACCGGCGTCTTCGAGCCGCACGAGATTGAGCAATAACAGGTCTGTGATGCCCTTAGATGTCCTGGGCCGCACGCGCGCTACACTGAAGGAATCAGCATGTTCTCCCTGGCCTAGAGGCCCGGGCAACCCGTTGAAACTCCTTCGTGCTGGGGATTGGGGTTTGCAATTATCCCCCATAAACGAGGAATTCCTAGTAAGCGCGAGTCATAAGCTCGCGTTGATTACGTCCCTGCCCTTTGTACACACCGCCCGTCGCTACTACCGATTGAATGATTTAGTGAGGTCTTCGGACCGACACGCGGTGGCTTCACGGCCGTCGGCGTTGCTGGGAAGTTGACCAAACTTGATCATTTAGAGGAAGTAAAAGTCGTAACAAGGTTTCCGTAGGGGAACCTGCGGAAGGATCATTAACGTCTCGCTCGTCTCCCGCAGCGTTAGCATAGCTCGCGCTCGCGCGTGTGACTTGTCGTGTGTTAACTAATAATATATAGACATGTAATAAAAAGGAAAAGGGATACAGCGCGCGTGTGTCACGCACGCGCGCGTATCTCGCGTCTCTCGCCCGTAAGGTAGTCGCGAGACGACGATACGCGCACTAATAATATATACGCTAGGCGATAGAACGGACGCCGGCCACCGTAGACACGGATCTAGGCGATCGGGAAAGCGCGCGCGCGTCCCCCGTGACGGACGACGAAACGCGAGACAAGCGCGCTCGCTGCGCGGAGGAGGAGGGTATGCGGAGGACGGTTAGCACGCGCCGACTGGTGGAAATCCGTACCACGAGCGTGTTTCCGAACTCTGCGGCCCGGCCGCCGCCGCCGCGGCGTCGCGTTGTCTCGGTTGTCCTTGTTGCGGGGCGAAAGGCGCGCGCGCCTCGTTGCCTCGTTTCCTGGGTGGGCCTATGCGTCCGTACACACTGGCGTCTGCGTATAATATTTAGTACGTGTCTCGTGTCTCGCGTCGACCGGGCGATTGATCGTCAACAGTGTCTCTGTAAAACGGTACCCGCGTACGCGTACGTAAGTACGCGTATGATTTTTTCCATATATCATAATAACATGACGGCACGGGAGTGTATTAATTTATTTGGTACCTCCTGTCCGTCGACGATGATGATAAATCAAAATTGTAATAATCAATCGGGAACGTCTTCGGCGTTGTCCGATGCCCATTATGAAACATCAATATTGAAAACCATTACCCTGGACGGTGGATCACTTGGCTCGCGGGTCGATGAAGAACGCAGTTAACTGCGCGTCATAGTGTGAACTGCAGGACACATTTGAACATCGACATTTCGAACGCACATTGCGGTCCGTGGAGACACATCCAGGACCACTCCTGTCTGAGGGCCGGCTGTATAAGAAACCTACGGTCCACATTGCGCTTAAGAGTTTGCGTGCGCGTGTCCGTGTGCGCGAGAACGCTCGGGGTCGCTCCGCGCGCCTGCCGGCTACGGCGGGCGGGCGCGTTACGACGGACCCGTTTGTATCTCGCGCGCGCGCGCGCGCGCGCGCACGCACTCACGCACTGCGCATCTGGCGGTTCCGCGAGGTGGCGACGAGCGCGCGCGCGTTTCGCTAGTCGATTACGCGCGTGCGTCCGGTCCGTCGACCTAACGGTCCGTTTAAATATCTCGCAAGGTTGCGCGCGTTCGCCCGGCTCAGTGGCGCGAGCGTCGTGAGAGGGTGCGCTTCTGTGCGCACGAGCGCGCGTCCCGCGTTGTTGAT
>JACEII010001004.1:7126-19406 GCA_014332785.1 Antheraea mylitta
ATACATTGAAGGGTGTGAAAAAAAACTAGGGGTTGTTCAAACGACCAAACTATTTTTCCTATATTCTATATACTATTAGGTAGATGTGTGTACATTTTTGTCGTTTGACCACCCTTCAAATTAGTTTTATGAACAAAAATGTATCGAAGATCTCCATGTCATACATTGAAGGGTGTGAAAAAAAACTAGGGGTTGGTCAAACGACCAAACTATTTTTCCAACATTTTTTATACCCTTAAGTATATGTATGCATATTTTTGTCGTTTGACCACCCTTCAAATTTGTTTTACGAACCATAATGTGATGAAGATCCATTATAGATCGTCCGTATCTATAGTAATTTTCGACTTGGGGTGGCTATCTACGTTATTTTTAATTTTATCGAAATTCTAAAGGGTGGTCAAACATGGTCAAACGTCTATCTACAATGGTCACTTGTTAAAGTTAGGAATTTTTGAATTTTGGACAAAATCATCCCCTTGTGTTAGGGGTAAGTCGATGTTCTAAGGGTGGTCAAACGAAAATAATTGGTGGTCAAACATGGTCAAAAAGTGGTCAATCCTCATACCAATTTTCGTAACGTTATCTCAAAGTGGGGGGGCCAACTTCACGGAGCTTATCAAACGTTATTGTAATTTTAATGACGACGCTACGCGACTGTGATTTTTTACTGTTCTTTGTGCGTCATAACGTGGAATGTAGTTATTTTGTCGAATNTTTTCGTAACGTTATCTCAAAGTGGGGGGGCCAACTTCACGGAGCTCAAAATGAGCTTAAAGTTATGTTAGTATGTTGATTTTTAATTTGAAACTATGGAATTTTTGGCGGCTTCATTGTTGTTTTTAATGGCCAGTTTTAAGTGGCAATTCAGAATGTATCGTCCCATAGTAATTTCAGGCCGATAGATGAACGTAACAATTGAATTTTTGTTCACATCGGTATAATAGACACAGAAGTTGGTGTGTCTGGATATGGCCCCTGTAGACGCTATCGTGGATGCGTATCCTTCTGCCTTTCGTTTGCAGGATTATTACTGATTTGAAGGTAAATCCCTAAAATTTATGAATTGGTAAGACGTGCGACTATCCATCTATATTCATCGTTTATCTATATATTAATACGTGAAGCATAATTTATGTACCCCTATTTAACTTATTTCCCGTCAACGGGTGAACATGAAATTTGGCATAGTTAAAGTTTATATGGCGGAGAAGGGCAGAAAGCTGTTTATTTTATATAAAATACATTAGAAGTACATTAAATTAATTAAAATACGCACTACTCACACTACTGCTTGAATTCTCCACAACATATACACACATAAAAAAGACATTTTGACAGCCTTCAATAATTACGAACTTCAAAAAAGGTTATGAAAGAGGTTGCTATGCTTGACTATATGTATTTTTTAACTCTTACTTTCTAATTACCATTTTTCATCCTACATTCAACAATGATGTTATAAAATATAACTATTATTGTAATGTTTATTATTTTTTATGGTGAACTCAATTCAAATGATGAATTAATAAAAAAATGAGCCAAATAATACTTTGTATAATCTAGATAAGAATTTTGTTTATAAAAGTAATCCATGACATAGACCTCCGTGGTTACAATGTTGCAATTCAACCTCATGTATCAACAAAAAAGAATTTATTTTCATAAGCTAATGGTAGTATTAAAACGCCTTTGTCTTGGATTCATCATTTGATTGTATTATACATCCATTACTTTTCCAAACGATGATACTGGGCATATCACTATTTCTCATAATGAACAGACTACATTTAATTCAATATCACACAGAAATACCACCCCATGGTGTCGTGTAAAATTAATTGAAAATGGTGTCATGGGTTGCGATAAATTTATTTATTTTCGTAAAATTATGTTTGGTTAAAATTTGAGCTTTACCACGTGGTTTTTGTTTCCAATTTATAATTAATTTTCATTTTCATTTACACATAGATTTTTTTTAATGATTATATAATAAAGATCATGGCAAATGGCAAATAACTGAGTAGCCATTATGAAAACCTTTGATTATAGAAGTATAACATACCCTTTGACAAAAGAACTCTAATAAAGTTCAAACTTTAAAAAATCAATTAACTATGGTCGAATGTCGACCACTGGGGGGCGCCAATTAGTTATGCTAAAAATACATATTATGTACTGAGGATAAACAAAAAAAAAACGTTTACTTTCTATGAACTGCGAAAGAATACTACACTGCTCCCTCATTTCTTCATGGCAAGAAACATATGCGTTGTATGTTTAAACTTCCATGTGTTTGTATTAAATGAAGATAGTATGATAAATTTTAGATAGGAACCAGATTTTAGTAGGTGGTAGAGCCAAACTGAAGATACTACTGGTGTTAGCATGAATGGATCAGCTCGACCGGGGTAGACCACCCTCTCACAGAAAATCGACGTGAAGTAACAGAGCTTGCACCTACCCTCCCCTTCCCCTTCCTTCTTCCCTTCCTCTCCTCCCCCCACAACACAGGCTGGCAACGCACTTGCGACTCTCCTGGTGTTGCAAGTGTCTATGAACGGTGTTGATCACTTAACACCCATATGTACGTTTGCCTCCTATGATATAGAAAAAAAAGTGAAACTAAAAAAAAAAATCGAAAGAAATGTAGCACTTTTTTCGTGATGCGTGCACACCTACAGATCTTCTATCATTTTATTTATATATGGTTAAACTCCATAGATAGTATCAGACAGAAATGTTAACCCATTCATTCAGCGTAGTTCATAAGTTAAAATTAAGCGAAGCCATTTAGACGTTATGAACTGGTTCAAGTTGTAAATTAGTACAAGTTTCAGTACTACCGGTATAGCTTGATCACTAAGTTGGTTGAAACGCGTCCCACGGGCGTACATTTCATCTCAATTAAACAACTCAGGTCCATTCCTCATGGCATGAATTCTCAACACTAACCAGTAAACTGAGCCACAATATATTAAAGTACATAGAATGTTATGTTTTGAGTTAAAATACAAGTGTATTCCTCTAGTTTACGTTATTGTGTCTTATCATATATGTTTAACATTATATTACAGAACATGTGGTTAACAGGTTTATTATAAAAAGATGCTACTTTCTACAGCACCAGACGGCTGTTCCAACGAAGAAAATGAGATCAAATCTTCGCTTACCGTACGACCATGTAATAAAATTAAATATCAACTCGACAATTGCATATCAATCTGTCAATTCTGGTAATACTTTTAAAGATTTTCATATTGTCTTCTATTTCACTTACGTGTCAACGTGCGAGCATAAGTGCGGGGTGAAGGCTGCATACAGTCTGCATTATGACATAGGCTATATAACAAAAACAACGATAAGAATTAAAAACGCGTCTTTGGTTGACGATTGAACCTGACGCCGATTAACACTGATGATATGTATCTGGCAAATAAGAAAAAAATATATAATTAATATGATTAATTAAAATATGTTGCCTGACTGATGCCTGATGATGAGACTGACAAAATTTTTTTTTTGTCCTATTTTTTGACCTATTCTCTCATTAAAATATTGAAATGTGATTTATAACATTTATATTAATATGTTAGTGACTCAGCGGTATCGTCTAGTTCTTCTAATCATACTGTGATTAAATTTTTAAACTAGTACATAAGACAAAGGAGCAGTGTAATATCACATTGTATCATCAAAATATTAATCGCTTCTCCGGCAAAATATTAGATATAGAGTTATTATTAAACAGAGAGAGACTAGATATATTATGTTTTACAGAAACATGGCTTAAACCTAATAAAATGTTATTTAATGTACCCCATTTTTCGGTTGCCAGTGTTTTTAATAGAAGAGTCACTGTCAGTGGTGGTGTATTATATTATTTAAAAATAATTTAAAACATAAAGAGAGAAAAGATATATGTAGTCTCTCAATAGATCGTATTTGTGAAGTGGCATGTGCAGAGATGGATAAATTAATCATTCTTTGTATTTATAGACCTCCATCATCAAGTATTCCCCAACTCTTACAAAAAATGGAGGAAATTCTCATAAAAATATTCAATAGTAATAAGAAAGTTTTAATCTGTGGTGACTTCAATATAGATATTTTAAACGCGTCGCCAGAGGTCACTATGTTCACATCGTTACTTAGGTCGTTTAATCTGCATCCTATTTTTAATGCGCCAATAAGATGTACATCTCAAACTGCATCTTGTATTGATAATGTTTTTACTAACTTCAAGACCATTGACGGTAGTATTGTTACTAGGGTACGGTCTGATCACAAAGGACTCCTTGTTAAAATTAATTGTGATAAACCTAGCAGTGACTATAACAAAACAACTGGGCTTAAATCCAAAACTAGATTAGGTCTTTTGAATCATAATATTGAACAAAATTTATCTTTCAAGACTTTTATTGATCAAGATCCAGATAGTGACTATGGCAGCTTATTTAATGTCATAAGCACTGAATTTAGTAAACATTGCTCAAGAAAGGTTATTAATGTATAGAAAGTAAAAAAAAATAGTGAATGGGCAACTACAGGTATTAAAATAAATAGAGATCGTTTGTATGATCTATATTATATGAGATCACTAACAAATAGTGAATCATTTCATGCTTATGTTAGGAATTATTCTAAAATTTTTAAACGTGTTTGATTAGCTGCCAAAGCAAAATTTTTAGGGAACAAAATTCTCGAGTCTAGAAATAAGACCAAGACTGTCTGGCATATAATAAATAAAGAATTAAGAAAAAATAAAATAAATGATGACTCATTTAATCTAAGTGTTGACGGAGTACGTATTTCAAACAGTTCAGAGGTAGCAACTGTGTTCCAAGATAATTTCACTAATATACCTTTACAAATAACAATGAGTATAACATCTTCAGCTCAGGGTGCCGCAGTTCTTTTAATGAATATGAGTGCACCTATAAATTCAAAATTTAAAGTCTCATGTATTAGTGCAGGTGAAATAATAAGGACACTTAAACAATTAAATTTAAAATACACCGAAGACATATGGGGAATGTCGGTAATAGTAATACAGTCCTTAATTGTCACTATTTCATCACATTTGGCTAATATATTTAATCAATGTATATTAAAAGGAACTTTCCCTAATCTAATGAGAGTAAGTAAAGTGGTTCCTTTGTTTAAATCAGGTAGCAGAAGTAGTCTTGGAAATTATAGGCCTATTTATGTACTTCCGTCGATAAGTAAAATTTTTGAAAAGATAATGCTTAAACAATTGGTAGAATATTTTACAGTGCAAAAGTTTCTAGATGGTCGACAGTTTGGTTTCACAAAATCGAAATCTACTACTGACGCTGGTGCAACGCTCATAAATCATATATTGGGAGCCTGGGAGGATTTGCTGGATGCAATTGGTGTGTTCTGCGATTTATCTAAGGCATTTGATTGTGTTGACCATAGTACGCTTATTCTTAAATTAAAACTCTATGGTATTTGTGGATCTTCTCTCGACCTTCTAGTCTCTTATTTAAAAGATCGCTGTCAAAAAGTTAACATACATAGGGTAACCTCAGCGGGATCATTTGCGCGAATTGGTGTCCCGTAGGGGTCCATTTTAGGGCCGTTCTTATTTTTAATATATATTAACGATCTATCACTAGTAATTAACAACTCTGCTGACATGGTGCTTTTTGCGGACGATACTTCTCTAATATTTAAAGTGAAAAGAATAGATTCAGAGGTTGGGCATCTGAGTAATACTTTAAATGAAATTTGTCATTGGTTTGCGTTGAATAATCTATTGTTAAATGCAGGTAAAACGAAGTGTATTAGATTTACTTTATTCAATGTTAGACAGGTCGATATTAGAATCAAAATCAAAGGAAATTTAGTAGGGTTAGTTGACAACCCTGTATTCTTGAGAATTACATTTGATTCCAAATTACAATGGGGCCTTCACATTAAAAAAATGGCGAGCAGATTAGGTACTGCTGCATTCGCAATACGGAAAATTTGCCAGCTTACAGATATTGTCCACTGCTAGATTAGTCTACTTTGCTTACTGCCATAGCATAATGACTTACGGTATTCTGCTGTGGGGTACGGCTGCTGAAGTAGACACCATATTTTTATTACAAAAACGGGCATTTCGAGCAATATATGGGATCTCGCGAATCATTAAATACGAAATTCCAGGAATTCGGTATCTTAACTCTACCCTCCGAGTACATTCTTGATAATTTAATGTATGTCCGTAAAAATTTTGAAAAACTGAATTTAGTAAAAGACCGGCAAAATGTAAATATTAGAAACTGTAATAAACTGATCGTCCTATGATTCAGACTTAGTAAAATCAGTAATAGTTTCTTAGGTAACAGTGTTAGGTTTTATAATAAAGTCCCAAAACATGTTACCGATTTGCCGGACTGCGCCACGTCAAGCGGGTGTTAGTGTCAAAAGGATATTATAGAGTGGATCAGTATGTGAACGATAGTGATGTCTGGAATTGACTCCTCTCTGTGCATCCACTATAAGCTATATGATGTATTGGAAATGTATGTAAAAAAAATGTACTCGATCGAGTTCATTGCCGGTTCTTCTCGATGACTGGGTTGTTTTCCAAACCGGTGGTAGTTTTTGACGTTCATAAGCGCCTTATAGGGCCTAAACTGAATAAAGAATTTTTGATTTTGATTTTTAACAAAGTATAATATCAATAATATCATATCGTGCCATCTTCATGTATTTCAATGAATATTAAATACTGTAGACAACAAATTCATGCTTTATAACTATTAATTCTTCGTGGCAGAATAGAGGAAGTATCTCACCATACTAGTTAGTATTGGATATGTTATTGTAATAATTATTGATCTTTATATATCTACTACAACCATCCCTCGTGACTTCGCCTGCGTTTAAATTATAATATAAAACTCAATATTAATAAAATATAATTTAGCAGCATACTACTGGCGATTTATTCTAGAAAAAACACTTAGGTGCTTATCAACTTTAATCGTAATCAATCAAACGATGTTATATATACTTGTATACCAACGTCTTTTATCGTATGTATGTATATAGAGAATTTACGTTATTTTAAAGAATATTCAACCTCTTAATCAACATATGCAATAATGAAATTGTTGTCCTACTGGTCGTTATATATTAAGGAGCAGGCCAACATACAAACGGGCCGGCAAATAGAATGACTACGTGGTCT
The DNA here is from genome assembly GCA_014332785.1 of Antheraea mylitta. Classification (NCBI taxonomy): domain Eukaryota; kingdom Metazoa; phylum Arthropoda; class Insecta; order Lepidoptera; family Saturniidae; genus Antheraea; species Antheraea mylitta. Next base: position 14,334 of record JACEII010001004.1, read on the forward strand.
AGTTCAAAATTAGTACCCAGATGTTTCATAAACGAGTGATACATCTGTATGAATTTGTTAACGATACATATCTTTTCAGTTTGATGTTAAAAAGAAAATATAATGGTGCATAGGTATAGGAATAGAGGAAGATCGAAAAAGGTATGGATGAATTGTGTGAAAAATGATGTGTGTAAAAGGAAAACATGTTGTGCCGACCCTACTTAGGTGGGATAAGAGTAAGAAGATGACGATGTTGTTGAATTTCATATGTATTCTATATAGAAAAACGACAGAGGTCTTCCGTCGTGTGGGTAAAGATTACTAGGATAGCATTATCTATACTCATATTATAAAGAGGTAAAGTTTGTGAGTTTGTGACGTTGTAGGGCTAATCTCAGGAACTACTGGTCTGATTTAAAAAAAATGTTCAATGTTATATTGCTCATTTATCGAGGATGGTTATAGACTATATCATCACGCTAAGACCAACAGGAGCAGAGCACCATTGAAGAATGTTTAAAAATCGGGGTATTTTTCCTCTTGAGAGCTTCCGCTGCGTGTTATCATTAGCCCAAAGTAACTATTTGACGTGAACGAATTCGCGGGCAGAGGCTGGTTGACTAGTTATTAATTTTTGTTTTCGAACTGACTACGCTATTGTCCTAGCAAGGTCTTAACAGTTTCATCGGACTATTAAGGCGAGTGCTTAAGGCACTCAGCCGATTTTATTTTCACAACTAGCTCAAGGGTGCACGGAAAACCTCGGCTTGAGCCGTTGCCTGATTCATGCAATTCGCGACTTATCTGAGCTAATCTTTTTTTTAACGTGGAGAAAAATCCATCATGGACTGTCAGGCTCCCGGGGAGAGCCTGCGCCTGAGCTTGAGTCGACTCACAACCTACGTGTTAAGCACGCAGGAAGTGGCGCTTTTCGGCCACTTTAACCGGCTAATATTATGTAGGGTTCAGTTATGTATCCCCACAAGTACATTAAGAAAACCGAAGCTTTTACATGTACCACTTGTCAGGACGACATATCGTCAATATGCCTTTCTGATCCGAGCATGTAAATATTTTAATTCTTTAGACAATAATCTAGATTTATTTTCAGATAGTATATCATACATTAGATAATGTTTAACTGGAGATTTTTTTCCCTCAATATTAACTGTACGTAATCATGTTTTTATTTGTACACTAGCTGACCCGTGCAACTTCGTCTGCACCAAATTGGTTATCACTGGTTTCCATTGTATTTTTAAACGCGAAAAATTGAATAAAACTGATACCCGATTGCAGCCACAACTACCGTTTCCAATTGTGAATCCAAACTATCCACGGATTCACTGAAACATATACCCAGATTACATGTAATTTTTTTTAATAAGCCTAGTACCCTTTCGTAGATCCATCAAACACTCCATTGTTTGTAGTCCGGTGAAGCTGTTAAGACCTTGCTCGGTCAATAGCGTAGTCATTTCGAAGAAAAAAAATACATCTACCAGGATCAATTAAGATGAAAACTAACCTACATAAAACTAAATAAACATCTCTACCACTTACTTTATCATAACTATTCTCAACTTGTATTAAAACCTTTTTATACTCCATTGTATTAAAGAAAAATATATGAACACCGTATCGAAGCGTCAAACATCGCGCCGAAGCGTCGTCAACTGTCACTTGCTTGAAACTATTGTCTAAGAGTTCTAAATTGTTTCGAACACGTATTTTAAATATATTTCCAATATATTTTTATAAATAATCTCTGTACCACTCATAACATAGTACCTATCACCTTTTGGTAATTTATCCATGTTGATATGTTTCTATTATAGATTATTCTAAATTGTTACACTAAATATTTGGCATTAAATTTATATCGTGTATTTGTCACACTTGATATTGGCGAAAATACCTACATAGGCAGAGGCCATACCGGAAAGAATCAATCAAGCCAGTTTTATATATTATATTTATCCGAACAACGGGCTACTGGTACTACTGCCGGTAAGAGTTGCGTTTATTTGTGTATATCGTACCTTTACAAACAAAAATATTGATTTTAAAAATTTAGGATGTATTTTTCACTAACTTTGAAACGTTATTAAAATGGAATTATTATTGAAAGACATTTATGGTATTGACAATAATGTGCTTGATGCTATTTTTTGGAAATAAAAATAAAAGTAATCTTAACCCATGCTAAAATAGCAGTAATTTTATTATTATTATATTTAGATATAAATAAGTACAAATTTCATCTTTCACACAAATTCAGTTATTAACTCAATATTTAGACCGATTTATTGCTATAAAAATAATATGTGTAATGTGTATAAAATATAGCTATAGGTATAGTTTAGTGCAGTACTACTGGCTGCACGATAAAGATAGCGATAATTGTGGCAGCGTATGTTATCGACGCATTTTTTTTTTTCGAAATTTATACGCTGTTGACCTGGAATGGTCTTTACAGCTTCATCGAACTATTGAGGCGAGCGCTGAAAGCACTCAACCGACTTGAGATGTTTGAGCGACCAACTCAAGTGTGCACGGCACACCTCGGCTTGGGCTGTTGTCTGTTTTGTGCAAAAATTGCGTCCTATCTGAGCTAACTTAAGCTAATCTATCTAGATATACGTATATAAGTTATTGAAACATGCATGTGTACCGGGCATGAGTGCCTCAACAACTCCTGTATGTATTTTGTATCGGAAAAATTTCTCTTAACTATATAAGATAGGATAGAATGGAGAAAAATAAGGGTAGAACTCTTTGTCGTCTATTTCTCTGAAAAAGAAAAACAGCGTGTAAGCGTGTAGGCGTGCACGTGTATATAGGTGATGTGTGTGATGTTGTAGCATTGATGTAAAGTTTTGTGGTACTGTATCGCGTGAGCAGAGTACTCAAGGGTTCCCCGCCGAGGGAACGGACTTAGGTTTGAGCCGTTGCCGAGCGGGGCCTAATCTGGTGTGCGGGAGCGAAATTTATCCCCAGACCACGGCGGCGTGATCTGTAGTTATGCGGGCGTGGGCGTGAACACGCTTTGTTTGAAGAGATAGGCTGGTACTGATCTTTCGCTGGCGTGATTGAATCAGGAGGGTCGGTAAAATGTGTCGCAGTCGTCTTCTATATTGCGCAGCGTTGGGTACGGGTTCATAGTTCGCGGCGAAAACCACTAAAGGGCTGGGATGATTCGCGGCTTATTCGAAATAACTACGTGTGAGTGATTTTTTATATATGAGGTCCCCGTGGAGATCCTTATTCCGGACGTATCATGTGGCACCGGTGATCTTACGTAGGGCTCGGTTCTGGAGAACCTGCAACTTTTGAATACGATTTTGCGCATGTGCAAAGACCGAACAACCGTACGTTATAATCGGACAGATGCAAGTTTTATATAAAGTGAGTTTATGTCTGGGGGAGATTTTACTCTTATGACAATGCAAACGATAGAGACGACCCAAGACCATAACGGCCTTGTTTCGCACTCTATATGTGTGTGAATCGAAATTTAAGTGTTTATCTAAAGTGACGCCGATATATTTCACCTCGCCGGCCCAAGGTATTTCGGTTTCGTGTAGCCTGATAATTGACGCATATATTTACGATGGCGTCAATCCCAAGTCATACATTTACGTTTATCGTTGTTTCATTGTATATGGTGAAATCTTAATATCAATAATGTTTAATAAAATGAAATTTGTTCTTTGCTAAAAAAAATAATTGGTTTGAAATTTACCATTTTTATTTATTAAATATATCAGCGGGTATATATATGATTGTTTATAGAAAAATGTGTCTGACTGTGATAAATTCATGCTTTTAATTGTGTTTAAAAGTTACTGAAAAAAAATGTTTCTAAACTATTCATAAATCAAAATTAATTAAATCAAAATGCGCATTAAAAATACAACGTTAACCGGCTACCAAGTGTCCTTTCGGGCTAATACCAACCTTTCACAGAAAACCGACGTGAAATAACAGTGCTTGTGCATCGTAGTGTTTCGTTTGGTCAGTAAAAGCGCCGGAGGCTTACCTCTCTTCTTCTTTTCTCCTTAGCCTTCCCTTACTCTCCTCCAATATACAGGTTGGCAACGCCTTTACGACACCCCGGTGTTGCTAGTGTCTATAGAGGGTGGTGGTCACTTATCATCACGTGACCCACATGTTCGTTTGCCTCCTATGATACAAAAAAATATATATTGATATATTAAAGAACCAGGTATTCTAAAATTCATGTTCTTTCAACGTTGCCGGCTCTTGTACTAAGGTGTCGCAAAAAAGTCTAGTTACGTTAACTAAACATTTTGTTTTTCGTTATCCTGGAGAACCCCTTGCGTTTTATGGGACAAAAAGTATCCTGGATGTAGCCTTGTAATATGAGTTATTACTGTGTAAAGTTTTGTTAAAATTGGTTCTGTACTTTCAGAGTAATACGGGTTTAGATTCTAGACTTTAATCCTTTATCCTGGAGAACCCTTTGCGTTTTATGGGACAAAAAGTATATTTGATGTAATCTCGTAGTATTAGTTATCACTATGTCAAGATTGGTTCAGTAGTTTCAGAGTGATGCGTGATCATAGGGACAGACAGACAGACAGACAGACAAAAATTGTAAAAAGATTATTTTTGGGTTCTATATCGATAACATAGTCTACCCTGATTAAAATTTTCAAAAAATATTTAATGTACAGGTTTCGCCTTGTTACAGTTTTATTGTAGTATAGATTTATATTGATAGCTGTCTTTTCTTTGTTTATTTATAGTTATTATAAGTGAAAATTTTGTAATTAGCCTTCGTATGTTATTTATTTGTTATTTCATTAAGTGTTAGCCGTAAGTTTTCCTAAATAAATAAAATAAAACTCCACGACAACCCACGTCGTACTATAGGGATGTCTCGGGTTTGCGCGAACAATCTCCGCGACACCCCATTTCACACATTGTTTCACCTAAGCTTTAAGTAAAGTGATATTATCACAACTAGTTATTAAAATTTAACAAACTACGCATATAATAAATACTATACTTCAGCGGTGTGTGTTTTCTTACCAAGGAAAAATGAAGCATATGATCTGGTATTTA
>JACEII010001005.1:0-11548 GCA_014332785.1 Antheraea mylitta
TATATTCGTTTTTTAATTTCCAGATTACCGCCTGAGATTACGTTCAAGCTTTTATCACCAGAACACGTCGATTTTATCGATAGCGTGTGGCCTCATCGATACCCTAGTTCGAGTTCGTATTTCAATAAACTAGTAACTTCTAAAAACGGGTATGGGTTATTCAAAAGAAACGTTTTAATTGCATGGTTATTTATATTTGATACCGGTGCTTTAGGGCACCTCTACGTTGTTGAAGAACATAGAAGAAAAGGATATGGCGAATTAATTTGTAAATTATTATGTAATATAGCACTTAAAGAAGGTAGAGGTGCGTTAGCTTTTGCACTCGAGACTAACGTTAAATCGCGTAGCTTGTTCACGAAACTCGGTTTCAAAATGACCAATCATGTAAGCTGGGTTTATTTTGATAATATTAGGGATCAAAAGAGTGTATAAATTCTAAGTGTCATGGATTTTAATACATTTTTGTAAGCAATGAAAAGGAGGATGATTTTAATCATTGTTTGGCCTCTTATAAAAAAATTTAATAGCTGCACTCCAGATAATGAGATGAAAGTCAGAAACACACAATGAAGGGGCCGGTGGAACCATGTAAATAGTCCCCAGCAGGATATGCGGTAAAAATAACAGAAAGTGAAGGAGCGGTCGGTGGCCTTGCCTATAAATAAATAAAATAACAAGAACCCCAAATAATAAGCGTGGACTAACCTGCAACTCAGCACATTATCTGGAGCGCAGCTATTAAATTTATTTATAAGGGGCCAACCAATCATGTTTATATTAGTAGCGACTGTCTCTGACTTTGTATGGGTGTGATTTTCTAATATCATAAGTGCCTGAACAATTTCAATCCATTTTGGGTACATTGAGTCCAATAAATATCATAATATAGAAACTAGGGAATATTTTTCTCACAACCTGTTTATTCCGCGTCATTTAAAATCTTTGATATATTGCAGGTTATTCTTTGAAATACTATGCTATGCTGTAAGCAAAATTGTGGTCCGCATTAAATGTCCAATGCAACTAAAATATTTATATGGTAAGGATTAACACTGTGTTGACCAAAATAGTGTCATAATTAAGCAATTATTTATTAGTAACTAGCTGACCCGTGCAACTTCGTCTGCACCAAATTGGTTATCACTGGTTTCAATTACATTTTTAAACGTGAAATAATTGAATAAAACTGATACCCGATTGCAGCCACAACTACCGTTTCTAATTGTGAATCCAAACTATTCACGGATTAACTGTAACATTACCAGATTACATGTGATTTTTTTTAAATAAGCCTAGTATCCGTTCGTAGCATCATCTACCACTCCGTTGTTTGTAGTCCGGTGAAGCTGTTAAGACCTTGCTCGGTCAATAGCGTAGTCATTTCGAGAAAAAAAAAATCATCTACCAGGATCAATTAAGGTAAAAAGTAACCTACATAAAACTAAATAAACATCTCTCCCACTTACTTTATCATAACTATCTTCAACTTGTATTAAAATCTTTTTATATTCCATTGTATTAAAGAAAAATATATGAACACCGTATGGAAGCGTCAAACATCGCGCCGAAACGCAACTGTCACTTGCTTGAAACTATTGTCTAAGAGTTATAAACTGTTTCGAAAACGTATTTTAAATATATTTATAAAATATTTATAGCTATAGGTATAGTTTAGTGCAACACTGGCTGCACGATTAAGATAGCGATAATTGTGGCAGCGTATGTTATCGACGCATTTTTTTTTTCGAAATGTATACGTTGTTGACCTGGAAAGGTTTTTACAGCTTCACCGAACTATTGAGGTGAGCGCTGAAGGTACTCAACCGACTTGGGATGTTTGGGCGACCAACTCAAGGGTACACGGCACACCTTGGCTTTGGCTGTCGCCTGTTTTGTGCGCGAACTATCTAAGCTAACCTAAGCTAAGCTATCTAGATATACGTATATGAGTTATTGAAACATGCATGTGTACCAAGCATGCATGCCTCAACAACTCCTATATGTATATTGTGTCGGAAAAATTCCTCAAACTCCTCAACTATATAAGATAGGACAGGATAAGGAAAAATAAGGGTAGAACTCTTTGTCGTTTATTTCTCTGCAAATGAAAAACAGCGTGTAAGCGTGTAGGCGTGCACGTGTGTATAGGTGATGTGTGTGATGTAGCACTGATGTAAAGTTTTGTGTCACTGTATTGCGTGAGCAGCGTACTCAAGGGCTTCCCGCAGAGGGTACGGACCTAGGCTTGAGGCATTGCCGAGCGGGGCCTAATCTGGTGTGCGGCTTGATCTGTGGTTTTGCGGTCGTGGGCGTGAACACGCTCTGTTTGAAGAGACAGGCTGGTACTGATCTTTCGCTGACGTGATTGAATCAGAAGGGTCGGTAAGAATGTGTCGCGGTCGTCTTCTATACTGCGCAGCGTTGGGTACGGGTTCATAGTTCGTGGCGGATACCACTAAAGGGCTGGGATGATTCGCGGCTTTTTCGAAATAACTACGTGTGAGTGATTTTATATACGCCCAGACAGAAGGCATCTCCAGGTCCCTGTGGACATCCTTATTCCGGACGTACCATGGGACACCGGTTATTTTATGTTGGGCTCGGTTCTGGAGAACCTGTAACTTTTGAATACGATTTTGCGTATGTGCAAAAACCGGACAACTGTACGTCATAATCGGACGGATGCAAGTTTTATATAAAGTGAGTTTATGTCTGGGGGACATTGTACTCTTATGACAAAGCAAATGATAGAGACAACTCAAGATCATAGCGGCTTTGTTTCGCACTTTATCTGTGTGTGAATCGAATTAAGTGTTTATCTAAAGTGACGCCGAGATATTTCACCTCACCGGCCTAAGGTATTTCGGTTTCGTATAGCCTGATGGTCGACGATGCATATATTTAAGATGGCGTCAATCCCAAGTCATACGTTTACATTGTATATAATGAAGTCTTAATATCAATAATGTTTAAAATAATAATAAAATGATATTTGTTCTTTGCTATGGAAAAAAATAATTGGTTTGAAATTTATTATTTTTATTTATAAAATATATTAGCAGGTATATATATGATTGTTTATAAAGAAATGTGTCTGACTATAATAAATTCATGCTTTTAATTGCGTTTAAAAATTACTGAAAAAAAATGTTCCTAAACCTATTCATAAATCAAAATGCGCATTGAAAAACCAAGCGTTACCCGGCTACCAAGTGTCCTTTCGGGCTAATACCAACCTCTCACAGAAAGCCGACGTGAAATAACACTGTTTGCACTGTAGTGTTTCGTTTGGTCAGTGAAAGCGCCGGAGGCCCACCTCTCTTCTCGTTTCCTCCTTTGCCTTCCCTTACCCTCCCTCATATACAGGTTGGCAACGCACTTTCGACACCCCTGGTTTTGCTAGAGTCTTTAGAGGGTGAAAGTCACTTAACACGTGACCCACCTGTTTGTTTGCCTCCTATGATACAAAGTAATATATATTGATATATTAAATCACCAGGTATTCTAAAATTCTTGTTCTTTTAACGTTGCCGGCTCTTGTACTAAGGTGTCGCAAAAAAGTCTAGTTACGTTAACTACAAATTTTTGTTTTTCGTTATCCTGGAGAATCCCTTGCGCTTTATGGGACAAAGAGTATCCTGGATGTAGCCTTGTAATATCAGTTATCACTGTGTTAAATTTCGTTAAAAATGGCTCAGTACTTTCAGAGTAATACGGGCTTAGATTCTAGACTTTAATCCTAAATCCTGGAGAACTCTTTGCGTTTTATGGGATAAAAAGTACATTTGATGTAATCTCGTTATATTAGGTATCACTATGTCAAGTTTCGTCAAGATTGGTTCAGTACTTTCAGAGTGATGCGTGTGCATAGGGACAGACAGACAGACAGACAGACAGACAGACAGACAGACAGAAAGACAGACAGACAGACAGACAAAAATTGTAAAAAGATTATTTTTGGCTTCTATATCGATAACATAGTCTACCCTGATTAACATTTTCAAAAAATATTTAATGTACAGATTTCGACTTGTTACAGTTTTATTATAGTATAGAAGATAGAAGAAGATAGATAAAAGGTAAATCGATTAAAGTGGATTATCCTCAGGAAATAATTATATAACATCAAGGACTTTTCTGTTAATGTTAATCTATACTAATAATATATTTTTTTTTTAGCTTTATTTTTGGAAATCAATCTCTCATATTATTCCTGCTATTGTCACAGAGTCAATAATATTACAAGCTTCGTACGATAATTTTAATATAAAGCGTTGTGTGAATAAATATTCTAACAAGATGGTGGATCCCTTGTTCTAACCTTCCAGGGAGTTTTTGTGGCATCTTAGAATTTCATGCTCCGTGGTATTATTGTCCATTCACTTCACGTATGCATAATAGGCTAACTATATTACGTATCAATTTATTAATACGTGAAGCTAAAAAATTGTACCCCTTTTTAACCTATTTTCCGTCAACGGTTGAACTTGAAATTTGGCATAGTTAAAGTTTATATCGCGGAGAAGTGCAGAAAGCTGTTTATTTTATATAAAATGCATTAGAAGTACATTAAATTATGTAAAATATGCACTACTCACACTACTACTCGATTTTTACACAACATATACACACATGTAAATAAAAAGACATTCTGACAGCCGTCAATAATTACGCAGTTCAAAAGAGGTTGTGAAGGAGGTTGCTATGCTCGACTGTATGTATTTTTTAACTCTTACGTTCCATTTACCATTTTTCATCCTACATTCAACAATGTCATTATAAAATATAACTATTATAGTAATGTTTATTGTTTCTTCGTAAAGTTATATTTAGTTAAAATTTGAGCTTTACCACGTGGTTTTTGTTTCCAATTTATAATTAATTTTCATTTTCATTTACACATAGATACTTTTTAATAATTATATAATAAAGATCATGGCAAATGGCAAATAACTGAGTAGCCATGGTGAAAACCTTTGATTATAGAAGTATATCCTTTGACAAAAGAACTCTAATAAAGTTCAAACTGTAAAAAATCAATTAACTATGGTCGAATGTCGACCACTGGGCGCCCACTAGTATTACGTAAAACACCACCAAATCTACAAGAGTCAAATAACACAAGATTATGAATAAAGTATAAAATCCACTACATGATAGACTAGAATCCCGCCAAAAACTCCCTATACTAATGTTATAAAGAGGTAAAGTTTCTGAGTTTGTAACGTGGTAGGGGGTAGCCTCAGAAACTACTGAAATTTTAAAAATTATTTCAGTGTTATATAGCTCATTTATCGAGAAAGGCTAAATATCATCACGCTAAGACCAATCGTATTGAGAGCTTCTGCTGCATTATAACGTTAGGCTAAATTATCTATTCCACGCGAACGAAGTCGCGGCCAGAGGTTGGTTTAATATGTAATTAATTTACATTTTAAAAAACTTAACATAACAATATAGAAACAAGCAGATAAAAAGAGAAATAAAATACTAAAAGTAAGTTTGTAGGTGGTAGAGCCCCGCTGAAGCTATTTTTGGTTTCAGCATGAATGGGTCGGCTCCTCCGGGGTAGTACCACCCCTCTCACAGATAACCGACGTGAAATAACAGTGCTTGCATTGTTGTGTTTCGTTCGGTCAGTGAGAGAGCCGGAGGCCCACGTCCCTTCCTCTTTCCTGCTTTTCCTTTCCTTCCCCTCGCCCTTCTCCCATATACAGGCTGGCAACGCACTTGCGACGTCCCTGATGTCGCTAGTGTCTATGGCCGGTGCTGATCACTTAACATCACGTGACCCACCAGTTCGTTTGCCTCCTTTGGTATAAAAAAAAAGTGATACTCTAAATACTTTATATTTTCAAATATTAGGAAAGTAACCGAAAGATAAAAAAATAAATAATGAATTATTTAAAACTGTATTTTGTGAATAGACTGATATGCCTCTATCACTTTCGTTTAGTTGAGATAATGACGCATATTTTATTATTTAACTTGTATTTTCTTATCGCCGCGGAATTTTTGGCGCCGTAGGGAAAAATGAGGAGAGTAAATTTTACGATGCGCGCGTACTGTCACGAAAAACGAATACCCTGAAGTTATTTTCTTTGCTACATAGAATATATTATTAAGATAATAAATGACGTAAATGATATCATAGGTCTTAGTTAGTGAATAATAAATACATAAATTATCACAAAGTGAGATAAGGCAGTCGAATGTCAGTATATCTAATACTTCATATACTAAGTCCTTGATTCATATCAGTTCCTCTATAATAATTATAATAATATTATTTTATAACGTCGCAAATTTATGCAAGTGTAAGTTATTTCAAAAATGACTGATTTTATTGAATTCCTGTAATCAAATCTCAAATATTAGTAACGTCAGGACATGATGAAGTGCTATATATGGTTTTTATACAAAAAAATAATTAATATTTGGTCTGACTATTATGAATACCGTTGGTGTATGGTAATCATTTTACTTTAAAAGTTGTATAATGTTGAAATGATATTTAACTTGATGCCTGATGTTTAAAAAGCCGATATTAGTTTTGAGTAAATAACATGAAAACAATGTGGGCTTGCATTTATTTCCTTTTCAAAATTAAAATCAAAACACTTTATTTAATTTAGGCTCTAAGAAGGAACTTATGAACGTCAAACCTATTACTAGTTTGGAAAACAACCCAGTCAACGAGAAGAACCGGCAAGAAACTCCATCTGGTTTATCTTTCTAACAATATATATATAATATTTAGAATACATTAGGTACATGTCACAAACGTTGAATCGGCTTGCCCAAGGCAGTAAGTAGTACCACCCGTCCCATAGAAACACCGACGTGAAGTAAGAATGCTTGCATTGTTGCGTTTCGATCGGTCAATGAGTGTGTTGGAGACCACCTTCCCGCCCTGTTCTCTTCCTCTCTTTCCATACTTCTCGCTACCCCCCAAATACAGGCTGGCAATGCACTAGAAATTCCTTTTGGTGTTGCTAGTGTCTATGAACGGCGGTGATCACTTAATGCCAGGTGACTCGCATGTTCGTTTGCCTCCTATGACAAAAAAAAAGAAAGAAATTGAAGTTCGCTTTATCCTTTTTTCGCAAGTCTAACTTAACCTAATCAAAGCGAGACAAAAGAGCAAAATGGCGAATATTCAGTGAACGCGGTGCATTTAAAACGTAACCTTTTAAAAGCAAGTATTCAATACGTATTTAACTTTTTTTGTAATAACACCGTGTATGCTTTATCTAAATTAATAGTTAACTATCTCTTATTGTGTAATGGTAAATTTGTCACTACCGCTTAACTTCACATATAAACGGAACAAAATATAGGCTAAACGATAGTCTGAAAGTAGTTTCTAAGTAACAATGTCAGTTAAATACGCAATTAAATGCGTATTAAAGTTTTACAGTTTACAGGGATCGAATAAAGTTTGTCATTGAAAAAGTTTAACTTCATTTAAGACTCGTTACGCATTGAGGTAATGCATTTTTGGAAGTACTAATCAAAAGTGTTATAGAATACTTTCTTTTGGAACTGAAAATAAAATACTGTTCAAAATATTGTAACGAAAATAAATTATAGTCGGATGATACCTAGTAATAAATTTGGAGTCCGGGTCAATCGATCACGACGTCCAATCTCGAGTAAACGCCGCTTGGGCGAAATGGCGAGAAATCACTGATATTCTATGTGATCAAAGGATACCGGTGAAGTTAAGAAGCCTCGCAAACCGCCAGACTACATCGGAAATAGATGGCTAAGCATGACTGTACAATGCCCAAGGTCTCTTGGCAGGCCCAAAAAACGCTGGTTGGACGTGGTGAAGGCGGATTTAAGAGAAAATAACCTCACACAGAAGGATACCGAAGATCGGGCAAAGTGGACGAAGTTTATTAGGAAAGCGGACCCTGGTACCAAGTCGGAAAAACGCTAGGAAGAAGAAAAAGATACCTAATAATAAATTTCAAGTACGAAGAAACCAATACCTACTATCAATTTTTTTTCAATTTGACATAATTATCTAAAAAAAAAAAAAAAAAAACAAAAATTACACCAGACACAGATACACAATCCTATACGCGTCTATGTTAATGCACAGTATGAATGACCATCGGGTGATTTTGCTTTCATTTGAAAGGAAACGAGAGAACATCAGGAACATAATAAAAGAGTTTATTGCCCGTTTTACTATCGAAATTTATTAACTCTGGGTCGCCCATTGTAGCTTTTGGCTTCGGTCACTGCACTTCTTTTTATTAACACATTTGTAAGTATAATTTTGAAAGTTTTAGAACAATTTTCAATGTAGGTTTTCTTGGTTGTTTATAAGTATTTGTTTTAATATTGTTATTTTATATGTTAAGTGTGACCATGAAGTATCATATCCTAGAATACTGCGAGTGGCTTACATTTCACCTGGTATAACATTGTATATCATTCATGTAGGTACTCATTTGTTGTGTCTACATTCCTAGAAGCTGTCATTATACCATATTGCTCTAAATAAAAAAAATATTAACCCTCAAACATTAATTTTACAAAAATGATAAAAAAATATTTACATAAACTTTAATTTCCATCTCCTTAAATTCATAATCTTTCATAGATTCTACACAAATTTTCATACCCTTAATCACACCCTGTAAAAAGCAGATTTTGTTAAAAACCTTCACAAAACACGCGGCGTTCATTTATAACAAGCCGTGGCGCTGACATTTTTAAACATGTTCAGAGCTTTTTTATCCGTATTTTTATACATATCTGCGCTGATGAAAAAACCACATTTCATTCACATGACCTACCTACATTAACAAAAAAAATGTCTCCTATTTTGATAAAAAATATTGCACATTGTAGACACTTAAATTAATAAATTCTAATACAATTTTTTTGTATTCATGCTTAAGATTGTTATGTATATATTTTTTTCATATTTGCTTATTATTTCGTATAAGGTTATTAAAATTAAACATATTAGAAACTATTTTGATATTATAATTTGAATATGCTCTTTATTTATTTGTTTGATTAATCTACGAATTGAAATATTTTTTATTGCTTTATTAGTATATTGCGTTAAAGTTGTAAACAAAGCTATCTAAAATTACGCTACGATTCTTCCAAATGGAACAATAATCTCACCGAAAATTGAACATTTTGAACTATGTATTTTTAGTTTCTTAAGACTTTATTTGGCGATAATAAATTTACTCATGGATTTTTCTAGCCTTTAATTATGTCGTGTATAAAAATCAACGATTCTGGGACAAAACTTATTTAAAAATGTATGGTATTTAACAGCTTTTTTTTTAATTTTTATTATAAAATCATATAATACGAAAAGAATAGAGAAATATTAATGGTTTCTATTATATTTCGTAATAAATTTGTAAAGTTTTCTATGAATAAAATCTAGCCAGATCGATTTATCGTCCCCGAAACTACCTACAAACTAAGCTTCACGGAAATAAATGACGCCGTTTCCGAGATCCTGAATATACATAAATATAAAAATATTCAAGAATTGCTCGTCTCATGGTATTAGTAATATTTGTATCAGGGCATAAATATAATTTTAAAATAATGTAGAAAAGCTTTGATTAATTTTCTGAATAATTGAGTTAAAACTCATAACTTAAAAGATAATGTTTATTTTATATGAATAACGCAAGCCGCTACAATTGAGTAGGGCGAAATCCATCTCCATAGAATTTTAACCCATTCTCTAACGATACCTATTCGCTGCCGCCATCAAACTACACACCGTTGAACACTGCAATAGACTAGCCGGGCTAACGACTCGCTCAAACGAATTGCGGACTTATTGTGTGCACTCGGAATACTGTCAGTTGGAAAACTGTCTCTGTGTACTCGGATGGTCTAATAAAATGTTGTGCTTCTTGATTATTGGTAAGGTTCTTTATTTAATTTTATTTTATTTTGTAATATAGCGTGGGATAGCTTCGGGTTTATATACGATTGTATATAGATCTCTTTACTGTCTAGTATACACGTACGTATATTCGTACAGGATATAAAGTATCTTTTAATACATGTTTAACTTGAAAACGTTAAATTTAATAACATTTTTGTATCTGCTTATCTATGTATAAATAGGCAGTGCAGAAACGATTAATAACATCTCCGTCCTTTGTTTGTCAGCCGATTTTCTTCGTCCTTTTTTGTTTTGTAGCTACTGAAAAGCATGAGTGTTATCTATAAAAGTATTGTAAAAAGCTTTTTTTGCTCTCTCGTCGAATTTTTAACATTGGAAGAGCACTTGTATATTTAAAATAAACAGAGGACTGACGTTATGCGCGCATCACGCAGAAACTACAAAATTTTGTTTCGATTAAAGTTTTTTTAATATCTTTTCACTATGACAAATATAATCCTTATTTAATAAAAATGACGCGATAATTTAATATTAATTTATTAAAATTTTATAAAAGTATGTTATTTTGGATTTAGAATTTATTGAATGATGGACAAAAATGGGGCAAGTGATAAAGCAGAAAATGTGACATGTACATTTAGTCTATATATATAATAATAAATATTCGTACGTATATGACAATGATACATTCTAAAATCGTTTGATGAATAACCAATTAAGTGTTTTTATCACGGAGAAGGTTTTATTTTATTCATTTTATTGTAAGTCGTTAGATGGCGATAAAACTCGTAGACTTTGGTGCCTTTGAGTAGATTATCATAAGAATAAGTACAATATTATACAAACTAATGCATGCGGAGCCATGGGTATAGCTAGTAGTACCTATATTACTGTTAAAAAGATATAAAATTTCTTTGTAAAAATTAGTGCTCGCAATAACCGACTTCATTCTAGAAATTCTTAAGCTATTTTTGATTTATATTAAATTTTAATGCAAATTTCTTCACTGCATTTATAATGCTTTATAACATTAAACATTATTTAATAACTTCGAACTCATATCATAATTCTATAACTTAAACGTTGTTAGTTCTGTTCATATCAACTTTGCTCAATATTTCATTAAAACTTCCCTCAGCGTCCTATTGCATATTATACTTTGATGTACTGTTGACTTCTACGAAGGGTTGTCAGTCATTATGCGATTCGAATAAATAACATAATTTGTAATTAATCTGTTTTTCCTATACACTGCAATCAAAGAGAATAAAGTTCAGTAAGATTTTCTCCGATGTTTGTGGACCTATATTCTATTTTATTTTTAATTTAATAGGTATTGACAATTATATTATAACCAAAAGTTATAATCAAATAACAGTCAATATAACATATCTTGATAAAATATTGTCAGTGTTGAGTTATCATAATATCTATAAAAAAATTACCCTTACCAAAGGATCTATCTAATTTTAACCAATTTTCTGCGAACACACTATTTATAATATAACACAATATTCATTTCATTTTGTTACGGTAGACTTCGATGGAAACAGTACAGTAGCGTTGGGACCGGAATAAAATAAGCTAAAGGAAAACAAAAGAAACAATAGTAATTAATATTAACGCCATCTAATGTTC
>JACEII010001006.1:0-11548 GCA_014332785.1 Antheraea mylitta
GAACATTAGATGGCGTTAATATTAATTACTATTGTTTCTTTTGTTTTCCTTTAGCTTATTTTATTCCGGTCCCAACGCTACTGTACTGTTTCCATCGAAGTCTACCGTAACAAAATGAAATGAATATTGTGTTATATTATAAATAGTGTGTTCGCAGAAAATTGGTTAAAATTAGATAGATCCTTTGGTAAGGGTAATTTTTTTATAGATATTATGATAACTCAACACTGACAATATTTTATCAAGATATGTTATATTGACTGTTATTTGATTATAACTTTTGGTTATAATATAATTGTCAATACCTATTAAATTAAAAATAAAATAGAATATAGGTCCACAAACATCGGAGAAAATCTTACTGAACTTTATTCTCTTTGATTGCAGTGTATAGGAAAAACAGATTAATTACAAATTATGTTATTTATTCGAATCGCATAATGACTGACAACCCTTCGTAGAAGTCAACAGTACATCAAAGTATAATATGCAATAGGACGCTGAGGGAAGTTTTAATGAAATATTGAGCAAAGTTGATATGAACAGAACTAACAACGTTTAAGTTATAGAATTATGATATGAGTTCGAAGTTATTAAATAATGTTTAATGTTATAAAGCATTATAAATGCAGTGAAGAAATTTGCATTAAAATTTAATATAAATCAAAAATAGCTTAAGAATTTCTAGAATGAAGTCGGTTATTGCGAGCACTAATTTTTACAAAGAAATTTTATATCTTTTTAACAGTAATATAGGTACTACTAGCTATACCCATGGCTCCGCATGCATTAGTTTGTATAATATTGTACTTATTCTTATGATAATCTACTCAAAGGCACCAAAGTCTACGAGTTTTATCGCCATCTAACGACTTACAATAAAATGAATAAAATAAAACCTTCTCCGTGATAAAAACACTTAATTGGTTATTCATCAAACGATTTTAGAATGTATCATTGTCATATACGTACGAATATTTATTATTATATATATAGACTAAATGTACATGTCACATTTTCTGCTTTATCACTTGCCCCATTTTTGTCCATCATTCAATAAATTCTAAATCCAAAATAACATACTTTTATAAAATTTTAATAAATTAATATTAAATTATCGCGTCATTTTTATTAAATAAGGATTATATTTGTCATAGTGAAAAGATATTAAAAAAACTTTAATCGAAACAAAATTTTGTAGTTTCTGCGTGATGCGCGCATAACGTCAGTCCTCTGTTTATTTTAAATATACAAGTGCTCTTCCAATGTTAAAAATTCGACGAGAGAGCAAAAAAAGCTTTTTACAATACTTTTATAGATAACACTCATGCTTTTCAGTAGCTACAAAACAAAAAAGGACGAAGAAAATCGGCTGACAAACAAAGGACGGAGATGTTATTAATCGTTTCTGCACTGCCTATTTATACATAGATAAGCAGATACAAAAATGTTATTAAATTTAACGTTTTCAAGTTAAACATGTATTAAAAGATACTTTATATCCTGTACGAATATACGTACGTGTATACTAGACAGTAAAGAGATCTATATACAATCGTATATAAACCCGAAGCTATCCCACGCTATATTACAAAATAAAATAAAATTAAATAAAGAACCTTACCAATAATCAAGAAGCACAACATTTTATTAGACCATCCGAGTACACAGAGACAGTTTTCCAACTGACAGTATTCCGAGTGCACACAATAAGTCCGCAATTCGTTTGAGCGAGTCGTTAGCCCGGCTAGTCTATTGCAGTGTTCAACGGTGTGTAGTTTGATGGCGGCAGCGAATAGGTATCGTTAGAGAATGGGTTAAAATTCTATGGAGATGGATTTCGCCCTACTCAATTGTAGCGGCTTGCGTTATTCATATAAAATAAACATTATCTTTTAAGTTATGAGTTTTAACTCAATTATTCAGAAAATTAATCAAAGCTTTTCTACATTATTTTAAAATTATATTTATGCCCTGATACAAATATTACTAATACCATGAGACGAGCAATTCTTGAATATTTTTATATTTATGTATATTCAGGATCTCGGAAACGGCGTCATTTATTTCCGTGAAGCTTAGTTTGTAGGTAGTTTCGGGGACGATAAATCGATCTGGCTAGATTTTATTCATAGAAAACTTTACAAATTTATTACGAAATATAATAGAAACCATTAATATTTCTCTATTCTTTTCGTATTATATGATTTTATAATAAAAATTAAAAAAAAAGCTGTTAAATACCATACATTTTTAAATAAGTTTTGTCCCAGAATCGTTGATTTTTATACACGACATAATTAAAGGCTAGAAAAATCCATGAGTAAATTTATTATCGCCAAATAAAGTCTTAAGAAACTAAAAATACATAGTTCAAAATGTTCAATTTTCGGTGAGATTATTGTTCCATTTGGAAGAATCGTAGCGTAATTTTAGATAGCTTTGTTTACAACTTTAACGCAATATACTAATAAAGCAATAAAAAATATTTCAATTCGTAGATTAATCAAACAAATAAATAAAGAGCATATTCAAATTATAATATCAAAATAGTTTCTAATATGTTTAATTTTAATAACCTTATACGAAATAATAAGCAAATATGAAAAAAATATATACATAACAATCTTAAGCATGAATACAAAAAAATTGTATTAGAATTTATTAATTTAAGTGTCTACAATGTGCAATATTTTTTATCAAAATAGGAGACATTTTTTTTGTTAATGTAGGTAGGTCATGTGAATGAAATGTGGTTTTTTCATCAGCGCAGATATGTATAAAAATACGGATAAAAAAGCTCTGAACATGTTTAAAAATGTCAGCGCCACGGCTTGTTATAAATGAACGCCGCGTGTTTTGTGAAGGTTTTTAACAAAATCTGCTTTTTACAGGGTGTGATTAAGGGTATGAAAATTTGTGTAGAATCTATGAAAGATTATGAATTTAAGGAGATGGAAATTAAAGTTTATGTAAATATTTTTTTATCATTTTTGTAAAATTAATGTTTGAGGGTTAATATTTTTTTTATTTAGAGCAATATGGTATAATGACAGCTTCTAGGAATGTAGACACAACAAATGAGTACCTACATGAATGATATACAATGTTATACCAGGTGAAATGTAAGCCACTCGCAGTATTCTAGGATATGATACTTCATGGTCACACTTAACATATAAAATAACAATATTAAAACAAATACTTATAAACAACCAAGAAAACCTACATTGAAAATTGTTCTAAAACTTTCAAAATTATACTTACAAATGTGTTAATAAAAAGAAGTGCAGTGACCGAAGCCAAAAGCTACAATGGGCGACCCAGAGTTAATAAATTTCGATAGTAAAACGGGCAATAAACTCTTTTATTATGTTCCTGATGTTCTCTCGTTTCCTTTCAAATGAAAGCAAAATCACCCGATGGTCATTCATACTGTGCATTAACATAGACGCGTATAGGATTGTGTATCTGTGTCTGGTGTAATTTTTGTTTTTTTTTTTTTTTTTTTAGATAATTATGTCAAATTGAAAAAAAATTGATAGTAGGTATTGGTTTCTTCGTACTTGAAATTTATTATTAGGTATCTTTTTCTTCTTCCTAGCGTTTTTCCGACTTGGTACCAGGGTCCGCTTTCCTAATAAACTTCGTCCACTTTGCCCGATCTTCGGTATCCTTCTGTGTGAGGTTATTTTCTCTTAAATCCGCCTTCACCACGTCCAACCAGCGTTTTTTGGGCCTGCCAAGAGACCTTGGGCATTGTACAGTCATGCTTAGCCATCTATTTCCGATGTAGTCTGGCGGTTTGCGAGGCTTCTTAACTTCACCGGTATCCTTTGATCACATAGAATATCAGTGATTTCTCGCCATTTCGCCCAAGCGGCGTTTACTCGAGATTGGACGTCGTGATCGATTGACCCGGACTCCAAATTTATTACTAGGTATCATCCGACTATAATTTATTTTCGTTACAATATTTTGAACAGTATTTTATTTTCAGTTCCAAAAGAAAGTATTCTATAACACTTTTGATTAGTACTTCCAAAAATGCATTACCTCAATGCGTAACGAGTCTTAAATGAAGTTAAACTTTTTCAATGACAAACTTTATTCGATCCCTGTAAACTGTAAAACTTTAATACGCATTTAATTGCGTATTTAACTGACATTGTTACTTAGAAACTACTTTCAGACTATCGTTTAGCCTATATTTTGTTCCGTTTATATGTGAAGTTAAGCGGTAGTGACAAATTTACCATTACACAATAAGAGATAGTTAACTATTAATTTAGATAAAGCATACACGGTGTTATTACAAAAAAAGTTAAATACGTATTGAATACTTGCTTTTAAAAGGTTACGTTTTAAATGCACCGCGTTCACTGAATATTCGCCATTTTGCTCTTTTGTCTCGCTTTGATTAGGTTAAGTTAGACTTGCGAAAAAAGGATAAAGCGAACTTCAATTTCTTTCTTTTTTTTTGTCATAGGAGGCAAACGAACATGCGAGTCACCTGGCATTAAGTGATCACCGCCGTTCATAGACACTAGCAACACCAAAAGGAATTTCTAGTGCATTGCCAGCCTGTATTTGGGGGGTAGCGAGAAGTATGGAAAGAGAGGAAGAGAACAGGGCGGGAAGGTGGTCTCCAACACACTCATTGACCGATCGAAACGCAACAATGCAAGCATTCTTACTTCACGTCGGTGTTTCTATGGGACGGGTGGTACTACTTACTGCCTTGGGCAAGCCGATTCAACGTTTGTGACATGTACCTAATGTATTCTAAATATTATATATATATTGTTAGAAAGATAAACCAGATGGAGTTTCTTGCCGGTTCTTCTCGTTGACTGGGTTGTTTTCCAAACTAGTAATAGGTTTGACGTTCATAAGTTCCTTCTTAGAGCCTAAATTAAATAAAGTGTTTTGATTTTAATTTTGAAAAGGAAATAAATGCAAGCCCACATTGTTTTCATGTTATTTACTCAAAACTAATATCGGCTTTTTAAACATCAGGCATCAAGTTAAATATCATTTCAACATTATACAACTTTTAAAGTAAAATGATTACCATACACCAACGGTATTCATAATAGTCAGACCAAATATTAATTATTTTTTTGTATAAAAACCATATATAGCACTTCATCATGTCCTGACGTTACTAATATTTGAGATTTGATTACAGGAATTCAATAAAATCAGTCATTTTTGAAATAACTTACACTTGCATAAATTTGCGACGTTATAAAATAATATTATTATAATTATTATAGAGGAACTGATATGAATCAAGGACTTAGTATATGAAGTATTAGATATACTGACATTCGACTGCCTTATCTCACTTTGTGATAATTTATGTATTTATTATTCACTAACTAAGACCTATGATATCATTTACGTCATTTATTATCTTAATAATATATTCTATGTAGCAAAGAAAATAACTTCAGGGTATTCGTTTTTCGTGACAGTACGCGCGCATCGTAAAATTTACTCTCCTCATTTTTCCCTACGGCGCCAAAAATTCCGCGGCGATAAGAAAATACAAGTTAAATAATAAAATATGCGTCATTATCTCAACTAAACGAAAGTGATAGAGGCATATCAGTCTATTCACAAAATACAGTTTTAAATAATTCATTATTTATTTTTTTATCTTTCGGTTACTTTCCTAATATTTGAAAATATAAAGTATTTAGAGTATCACTTTTTTTTTATACCAAAGGAGGCAAACGAACTGGTGGGTCACGTGATGTTAAGTGATCAGCACCGGCCATAGACACTAGCGACATCAGGGACGTCGCAAGTGCGTTGCCAGCCTGTATATGGGAGAAGGGCGAGGGGAAGGAAAGGAAAAGCAGGAAAGAGGAAGGGACGTGGGCCTCCGGCTCTCTCACTGACCGAACGAAACACAACAATGCAAGCACTGTTATTTCACGTCGGTTATCTGTGAGAGGGGTGGTACTACCCCGGAGGAGCCGACCCATTCATGCTGAAACCAAAAATAGCTTCAGCGGGGCTCTACCACCTACAAACTTACTTTTAGTATTTTATTTCTCTTTTTATCTGCTTGTTTCTATATTGTTATGTTAAGTTTTTTAAAATGTAAATTAATTACATATTAAACCAACCTCTGGCCGCGACTTCGTTCGCGTGGAATAGATAATTTAGCCTAACGTTATAATGCAGCAGAAGCTCTCAATACGATTGGTCTTAGCGTGATGATATTTAGCCTTTCTCGATAAATGAGCTATATAACACTGAAATAATTTTTAAAATTTCAGTAGTTTCTGAGGCTACCCCCTACCACGTTACAAACTCAGAAACTTTACCTCTTTATAACATTAGTATAGGGAGTTTTTGGCGGGATTCTAGTCTATCATGTAGTGGATTTTATACTTTATTCATAATCTTGTGTTATTTGACTCTTGTAGATTTGGTGGTGTTTTACGTAATACTAGTGGGCGCCCAGTGGTCGACATTCGACCATAGTTAATTGATTTTTTACAGTTTGAACTTTATTAGAGTTCTTTTGTCAAAGGATATACTTCTATAATCAAAGGTTTTCACCATGGCTACTCAGTTATTTGCCATTTGCCATGATCTTTATTATATAATTATTAAAAAGTATCTATGTGTAAATGAAAATGAAAATTAATTATAAATTGGAAACAAAAACCACGTGGTAAAGCTCAAATTTTAACTAAATATAACTTTACGAAGAAACAATAAACATTACTATAATAGTTATATTTTATAATGACATTGTTGAATGTAGGATGAAAAATGGTAAATGGAACGTAAGAGTTAAAAAATACATACAGTCGAGCATAGCAACCTCCTTCACAACCTCTTTTGAACTGCGTAATTATTGACGGCTGTCAGAATGTCTTTTTATTTACATGTGTGTATATGTTGTGTAAAAATCGAGTAGTAGTGTGAGTAGTGCATATTTTACATAATTTAATGTACTTCTAATGCATTTTATATAAAATAAACAGCTTTCTGCACTTCTCCGCGATATAAACTTTAACTATGCCAAATTTCAAGTTCAACCGTTGACGGAAAATAGGTTAAAAAGGGGTACAATTTTTTAGCTTCACGTATTAATAAATTGATACGTAATATAGTTAGCCTATTATGCATACGTGAAGTGAATGGACAATAATACCACGGAGCATGAAATTCTAAGATGCCACAAAAACTCCCTGGAAGGTTAGAACAAGGGATCCACCATCTTGTTAGAATATTTATTCACACAACGCTTTATATTAAAATTATCGTACGAAGCTTGTAATATTATTGACTCTGTGACAATAGCAGGAATAATATGAGAGATTGATTTCCAAAAATAAAGCTAAAAAAAAAATATATTATTAGTATAGATTAACATTAACAGAAAAGTCCTTGATGTTATATAATTATTTCCTGAGGATAATCCACTTTAATCGATTTACCTTTTATCTATCTTCTTCTATCTTCTATACTATAATAAAACTGTAACAAGTCGAAATCTGTACATTAAATATTTTTTGAAAATGTTAATCAGGGTAGACTATGTTATCGATATAGAAGCCAAAAATAATCTTTTTACAATTTTTGTCTGTCTGTCTGTCTGTCTTTCTGTCTGTCTGTCTGTCTGTCTGTCTGTCTGTCTGTCTGTCCCTATGCACACGCATCACTCTGAAAGTACTGAACCAATCTTGACGAAACTTGACATAGTGATACCTAATATAACGAGATTACATCAAATGTACTTTTTATCCCATAAAACGCAAAGAGTTCTCCAGGATTTAGGATTAAAGTCTAGAATCTAAGCCCGTATTACTCTGAAAGTACTGAGCCATTTTTAACGAAATTTAACACAGTGATAACTGATATTACAAGGCTACATCCAGGATACTCTTTGTCCCATAAAGCGCAAGGGATTCTCCAGGATAACGAAAAACAAAAATTTGTAGTTAACGTAACTAGACTTTTTTGCGACACCTTAGTACAAGAGCCGGCAACGTTAAAAGAACAAGAATTTTAGAATACCTGGTGATTTAATATATCAATATATATTACTTTGTATCATAGGAGGCAAACAAACAGGTGGGTCACGTGTTAAGTGACTTTCACCCTCTAAAGACTCTAGCAAAACCAGGGGTGTCGAAAGTGCGTTGCCAACCTGTATATGAGGGAGGGTAAGGGAAGGCAAAGGAGGAAACGAGAAGAGAGGTGGGCCTCCGGCGCTTTCACTGACCAAACGAAACACTACAGTGCAAACAGTGTTATTTCACGTCGGCTTTCTGTGAGAGGTTGGTATTAGCCCGAAAGGACACTTGGTAGCCGGGTAACGCTTGGTTTTTCAATGCGCATTTTGATTTATGAATAGGTTTAGGAACATTTTTTTTCAGTAATTTTTAAACGCAATTAAAAGCATGAATTTATTATAGTCAGACACATTTCTTTATAAACAATCATATATATACCTGCTAATATATTTTATAAATAAAAATAATAAATTTCAAACCAATTATTTTTTTCCATAGCAAAGAACAAATATCATTTTATTATTATTTTAAACATTATTGATATTAAGACTTCATTATATACAATGTAAACGTATGACTTGGGATTGACGCCATCTTAAATATATGCATCGTCGACCATCAGGCTATACGAAACCGAAATACCTTAGGCCGGTGAGGTGAAATATCTCGGCGTCACTTTAGATAAACACTTAATTCGATTCACACACAGATAAAGTGCGAAACAAAGCCGCTATGATCTTGAGTTGTCTCTATCATTTGCTTTGTCATAAGAGTACAATGTCCCCCAGACATAAACTCACTTTATATAAAACTTGCATCCGTCCGATTATGACGTACAGTTGTCCGGTTTTTGCACATACGCAAAATCGTATTCAAAAGTTACAGGTTCTCCAGAACCGAGCCCAACATAAAATAACCGGTGTCCCATGGTACGTCCGGAATAAGGATGTCCACAGGGACCTGGAGATGCCTTCTGTCTGGGCGTATATAAAATCACTCACACGTAGTTATTTCGAAAAAGCCGCGAATCATCCCAGCCCTTTAGTGGTATCCGCCACGAACTATGAACCCGTACCCAACGCTGCGCAGTATAGAAGACGACCGCGACACATTCTTACCGACCCTTCTGATTCAATCACGTCAGCGAAAGATCAGTACCAGCCTGTCTCTTCAAACAGAGCGTGTTCACGCCCACGACCGCAAAACCACAGATCAAGCCGCACACCAGATTAGGCCCCGCTCGGCAATGCCTCAAGCCTAGGTCCGTACCCTCTGCGGGAAGCCCTTGAGTACGCTGCTCACGCAATACAGTGACACAAAACTTTACATCAGTGCTACATCACACACATCACCTATACACACGTGCACGCCTACACGCTTACACGCTGTTTTTCATTTGCAGAGAAATAAACGACAAAGAGTTCTACCCTTATTTTTCCTTATCCTGTCCTATCTTATATAGTTGAGGAGTTTGAGGAATTTTTCCGACACAATATACATATAGGAGTTGTTGAGGCATGCATGCTTGGTACACATGCATGTTTCAATAACTCATATACGTATATCTAGATAGCTTAGCTTAGGTTAGCTTAGATAGTTCGCGCACAAAACAGGCGACAGCCAAAGCCAAGGTGTGCCGTGTACCCTTGAGTTGGTCGCCCAAACATCCCAAGTCGGTTGAGTACCTTCAGCGCTCACCTCAATAGTTCGGTGAAGCTGTAAAAACCTTTCCAGGTCAACAACGTATACATTTCGAAAAAAAAAATGCGTCGATAACATACGCTGCCACAATTATCGCTATCTTAATCGTGCAGCCAGTGTTGCACTAAACTATACCTATAGCTATAAATATTTTATAAATATATTTAAAATACGTTTTCGAAACAGTTTATAACTCTTAGACAATAGTTTCAAGCAAGTGACAGTTGCGTTTCGGCGCGATGTTTGACGCTTCCATACGGTGTTCATATATTTTTCTTTAATACAATGGAATATAAAAAGATTTTAATACAAGTTGAAGATAGTTATGATAAAGTAAGTGGGAGAGATGTTTATTTAGTTTTATGTAGGTTACTTTTTACCTTAATTGATCCTGGTAGATGATTTTTTTTTTCTCGAAATGACTACGCTATTGACCGAGCAAGGTCTTAACAGCTTCACCGGACTACAAACAACGGAGTGGTAGATGATGCTACGAACGGATACTAGGCTTATTTAAAAAAAATCACATGTAATCTGGTAATGTTACAGTTAATCCGTGAATAGTTTGGATTCACAATTAGAAACGGTAGTTGTGGCTGCAATCGGGTATCAGTTTTATTCAATTATTTCACGTTTAAAAATGTAATTGAAACCAGTGATAACCAATTTGGTGCAGACGAAGTTGCACGGGTCAGCTAGTTACTAATAAATAATTGCTTAATTATGACACTATTTTGGTCAACACAGTGTTAATCCTTACCATATAAATATTTTAGTTGCATTGGACATTTAATGCGGACCACAATTTTGCTTACAGCATAGCATAGTATTTCAAAGAATAACCTGCAATATATCAAAGATTTTAAATGACGCGGAATAAACAGGTTGTGAGAAAAATATTCCCTAGTTTCTATATTATGATATTTATTGGACTCAATGTACCCAAAATGGATTGAAATTGTTCAGGCACTTATGATATTAGAAAATCACACCCATACAAAGTCAGAGACAGTCGCTACTAATATAAACATGATTGGTTGGCCCCTTATAAATAAATTTAATAGCTGCGCTCCAGATAATGTGCTGAGTTGCAGGTTAGTCCACGCTTATTATTTGGGGTTCTTGTTATTTTATTTATTTATAGGCAAGGCCACCGACCGCTCCTTCACTTTCTGTTATTTTTACCGCATATCCTGCTGGGGACTATTTACATGGTTCCACCGGCCCCTTCATTGTGTGTTTCTGACTTTCATCTCATTATCTGGAGTGCAGCTATTAAATTTTTTTATAAGAGGCCAAACAATGATTAAAATCATCCTCCTTTTCATTGCTTACAAAAATGTATTAAAATCCATGACACTTAGAATTTATACACTCTTTTGATCCCTAATATTATCAAAATAAACCCAGCTTACATGATTGGTCATTTTGAAACCGAGTTTCGTGAACAAGCTACGCGATTTAACGTTAGTCTCGAGTGCAAAAGCTAACGCACCTCTACCTTCTTTAAGTGCTATATTACATAATAATTTACAAATTAATTCGCCATATCCTTTTCTTCTATGTTCTTCAACAACGTAGAGGTGCCCTAAAGCACCGGTATCAAATATAAATAACCATGCAATTAAAACGTTTCTTTTGAATAACCCATACCCGTTTTTAGAAGTTACTAGTTTATTGAAATACGAACTCGAACTAGGGTATCGATGAGGCCACACGCTATCGATAAAATCGACGTGTTCTGGTGATAAAAGCTTGAACGTAATCTCAGGCGGTAATCTGGAAATTAAAAAACGAATATA
>JACEII010001007.1:5053-16580 GCA_014332785.1 Antheraea mylitta
TCCTTAGAAGTAATAAAAATCGAGAGTTAATTTTTTACCTACTTACACGGTGTGATTTTCAATGGGCTGCCACGGCTTCAATTATGCAGAACTATTGCTCATACTGCAAAGAACTCCAGAACTCCTCTGTCATGACCTTTGTATGCTGCGTGAATTTGGCACCCCCATATTTCTTATGCTCATATGAGGTCTTTAATGTGCAGAATTATTTCTCTAAATTTCAGGAACTCCAGAACTATTGATTTCAATATCAGAACTCATTTTTGTTTCACAATTCCGATATCTTTGTATGCCGACTTCAGAGACACATCGATTGCCCTTTAATTTGTTACTCCACTATGTTAATTTACATAATTTATTTAAAAAAATAGGAATATAATCACTAATCTACTCCGTAATTAAACCTGATCATTTTGTGAATCCCACATTCTAGTGACTGATTAACTGATGAATCACACAATATATAAAATCTGACTAACTGGCGAATCCCATATTATATAAAATCTGACTACTTAACTCTATGAGTCCCACATTATATAAAATCTAAGTTACTAATAAATCCCACATTATGTAAAATCTGACTAACTGACGAATGGCACATTATATAAAATCTGACTAACTGATGAATCCTAAATCAAAGTAACTGCGTACCGTATGTCTAACTGTCGGGGTAAATCTATAGGTACTTGTATATTATCCTGATTACTCTGTTCGTGCGTTGTTGCTCGATTCGTATTCAGGCTAGGGCCAGCGCTTGCTGCAAGTAAAAAAAACTTGTTTATTTCATTGTACATTACATTTCCAAATTTCTATTAATCCAATATTAACACGTTCACGCCGGCGCGTATCACCGGTGGCCGGGACTAGAATGCGTTTTCTGGCGGCGCGTACCACCGGTGGTACGCGCCGCCACAGAAAAGACAGTCTAGTTCGGGCCATCTGTGGTACGCGCCGGCGTGAACGTGTTAAGTGAATGTGTGTTAAGAACGATTAAATTAATTAATTTGGTTTCAAAAAATGTACCAGTCTTTCAACGTATTTGTACAAACAAAAAATTAATACATAAACATAATTCCAATATATATGTAACTATTTATTCTAAATGACTCAACTAAATCAATAAATCTGATTGATGTAGAAATTTATTATATATTTAGATTCACATAAATTGAACCTCACAGCAATAAATAGAATGTAAACGATGAATTGTCTGTTTGGTCATATGATTAAATAAATAGTTTCGAGTTTTTGGCGGGATTTCAGTCTGTCATGTAGTGGATTTTATATATTATTCATAATCTTGTGTTTCTTGACTCTATATTGTGTAAAGTTGGTGGGGTTTTATGTAATATGGTTAGTTTATTGTGCATAAGTGAAGTGAATGGAAAATAATACCAAGGAGCATGAAATTCTGAGGTGCCACAAAAACTCCCCGGAGGGTTCTAACAAGAGATCCACCATCTTGTTAGAATATTGATTGACACGAAGCTTGATATTGTAATGATCGTACGACGCTTGTGATATTATTGATTACTCGACAATGGCAGTAATAATCTGAAAAATTGATTGCCAAAAATAAAGTTTAAAAAAAAAATAATTTTAGTACTTAAGGAGTATTTCATCTGTCGTTAAATGATGATGTTACCGAAGATTGTAACAAATCTGGATGCTCTATAGTGCATCTGATGAAACATAGTTATAAAGGCTGGTTTTCAACTTGCGAACAATTGATCATTGAGTAAATATTAGAAAAAAACTAGCTTGTTTTTTCTTTAATATTTTATTAACAAAGAAAACATCGTATTTAATTTGTTCCTTGGACGTGTTAAGATAAAGGGCAATTAGTACTCAATAAACTGGGGGCCGACCCAGGTTGCTTATCGACAATCACTAACGCAAATGATAAAATCACGTGGTTTAGCGCTCAGATATGTCATCTCCATACATTTTTTCGTTTTCTATTTGCGTTAGTGATTGTCGATAAGCAACTTGGGCAGGCCCCTGTGTTGGGTTTACATAGTTTTGGGTATATTTGAAAATGCAAAAATAACATATAAAACTTTGTATGAATGGACTATGTGTAATTATCGCTAGATAATTAACCAATACTGGCTTCTTCTCGCGGCTTTGTTCGCTTTAGTACAGATTTAATCTATCTCACAGTACATTATTCCTGGTTGAAAGATACCCTATATTTTAAATTACTGATAATATTATTTAGGATATATATTAATTTAGAACATAGTATTACTAACCAGGCCCGTCTCTAACGTTTCCACGTACTGGAGATGTTCGCCTCTTGCTTATAATTCGTACAGGAGAGGCGCGGCGTAACATTCGCCACTGGTTTATAAGATGCCTACACATATTCAAATACAATATGCATGTGTTGACTTTTAACATAATAGAAATGACATAGAACATTATTTGGAAATAATACTACAAACAGTAGATAATTTACAATAATCGTCCAAGTATGAATCGAATTTACAGATTGAAGAAAAATTTTTCTATAATTATGCCTGTTACATAATTTATTCTTTTTGTTTCTCGAGCTGATACTATTGGCGTAGTAAATTCTTAACAGCTTCAGCAAGTTACAACAAAAATTTATTCTCTAATTCTTCGAGACGTCATATACGTCAAATAAAAAATTTTAACACCGCGATTTAATTGTATTATAGAGCCATCTATGGATTGTAGTATTATTACAGTACTACGTGGAAACAGTTTAGACCGTGTTTAATAGAAGTGTTTTTGCAATCGAATGGAATAACGGTATTAGATGGGAGTTTTTGGCGGGATTTTAGTCCGTCATGTAGTGGATTTTATATTTTATTCATAGTTTTGTGTTATTTGATTCTATATTTTGTCAATTTGGTAGTGTTTTGCGTAATATAGTTAGTTTATTTTGCACGAGTGAAGTGAATAGAAAATAATACCACTGAGCATGAAATTCTGAGATACCACAAAAACTCCCTGGAAGGAAGCCACCATCTTGTTGGAAAATTGAAGTAATCGTACGACACTTGTAACATTATTAACTACACAACAATGGCAGTAATAATTGGAAAGATTAGTTGCCAGAAATAAAGTTAAAAAAAATGGTATTAAATACCTTCAAATTTGAGGAATATGAAAGAGGTATTGAAATTAATTCTGATATAATCATAGTAATATAGCAAATCATTGAATTAAATCGTTCAGGTAAGAATCGAATTCGCGCTTTAAGGATAGACTTTGTGTATTGTATTTAATAGAAATGTGTCAATAGTATTCTATAGAATTCGATCTAGACATACCTTCTGTTATCAGAATGCCTGTCCTTGAGGACCCCGATGAAGGGAAACGTGTCTCCAGGAAGGTATATCGTGGGCTGTGCGTTGGAGAAGAGGCTAAGTTCCTCTCCAGCGCCTTTCCGCCACCCGTAGTTCACGGCGTTTGAGCTGGCACTGACGTTTACTCTTAAATGTTTAGATTCTTAAATGATTGTAGGTGGTAGAGCCACGCTGAAGATATAACTGGTTTCAGCATGAATGGGTCGGCTCGTCCGGGGTAGTACCACCCGACCCACAGAAACACCGACGTAAGTAAAAGTGAACATTGTTGCGTTTCGTTCGGTCAGTGAGAGCGCCAGAGGCAGACCTCCCCTTCCCTTCCTCTTCCCCACCAACACAGGGTGGCAACGCACTTGTGACTGCTCTGGTGTTGCTGGTGTCTATGGACGGTGGTAATCACTTAACATCAGGTGACTCACTTGTTCGTTTGCCTCCTATGATATACATTATATGTATATATATACATATATATAGATTTCATATAACAGAAAAAAAATATAAATCGGCGTTAAAATTTTTTCATAATTACAAATTAATCTTTCATTACAAATATAATTAAAAATAAAAATAAATTGTATAACTTTATAAAATCAGGATGCGAGTAAAACTTTTTTCGGATCGTGGGTATTTAACTGAAAATTTTGCGGAATATTGTTCGATTTAAGATGTTGCAATCGCACTTTTAATCCTAACTTAACAATTGGACAATGGGATTATGGGAAATCAAGATATACAATTATAAATTTTAACTTCAATCTGCATGTAAGAGTATGGAATACATAATAATTACAGTAATTCAGGTGGTAGACATTTAAAAATTGAACATAATATTTATTTAAATCATTTTGAAATGAGCCGTGGACGCCGCCATAATAGCGTCAGCTGATCTACCAAGTACCTTTACTCCTACTCTAAGACGGCTGTAATACGACATGCGATAGATGGACGAGAAAATTTGAGGCGATGGAAGTTCATTATAAATATATCGCGTACATATCAGTAAAAATGATAAAATAGAATTTTCTGGAAATGATGTAAAAATTTGAACACTTGCTATTCAAATTTTTATCCGCCTGTCTTTTTTTATGCTGAGATTAATTTCCAAAATTGCTGGACCTATTTTGACCGAACTTTCTCTGGTACGTAGAGTTCATTACAAAAATTGTTTCAATATACAGATCTCTATGCATAGAGATTAAATAAGTAAAAGTAGCCAAATTTTAAATCCCGTGGAAAATTATATACGCAATATGGATACTGTAAGATAAATACGAAATATAATTAAATACCTGTGTAGATAATTGGGTTGCGGCATTAGAGCAGGTGCTGTTCGTGGGCGGGGAGGTGAGGAACTCTGCCGATACCTCTCCGCAGCTAACTCCGCGTGAAGACGAGCCTGCTGACTCGATAACTCGTCGATATGTTCGCGTTGCTAAAATTATCACGATTCTGATACACTTTACACTAAAAACACCAAAGCTACAACGTAGGTACACCGTGCAATGTCAAGAATATGACAAACACCGAGGAATTTACGATTCATAAGGAGTTTAACCACAGCTTGACCTAAAGTTAAATTACGTTTAGCAATGGCATGTTATGACGAGAGATGAACTATGTAACTAGAAAAGTTTCGAGTATGAAGGTGAATAGAGCGGAGTAGAGGCAGACCGAAAAGGTATGAAGGGATTTTGGAGAGTGGAAAAGGAAAAACATATTATGCCGACCTTAATCCCTACTTAACCCTACTTATACTTAAGTGAGATAAGGGTAGGAAGATGATGATACCTTGATATAAAATTAAAAAAAATACTACAAACTAACACCTAAACAACTTGTCTAAACTGTAAAAACTTAGATAAGCTGGATTTAGTAAAAGACCATACTAGAAACAATAAAAAAATGGTCAATCCATGATTCAGGCTAACTAAAACCTTTTGTAGATGGTAGAGCCACACTGAAGCTATTACTGGCTTCAGCATGAATATGTCGACTCGCCCTCGGTACTAACATCCAACCCACAGAAAAACCGATATGAAGTAACAGTCCTTGCATTATTGCGTTTCGTTCGGTCAATGAGAGCACCGGAGGACCTCTCCTCGCCTTTCCCTTTTGCCACGCCCCTTAACCTTTCCCCAAACACAGACGGGCAACACACGACTCCCCTGGTGTTGCAAGTGTCTATGGACGACTGTGATCACTTAACATCAAGTGACCCGTCTGTTCGTTTGTCACCTATAACATAAAAAAAATGAAGGTGAACAGTTACAGGAGCAGAGAAAGACCGAAAAAGGTATGGAGGGATTGTGTGAAGATTGATGGGTATAACAGGTGTGAATGCTGAGATGACATCTGACAGGGGAGAGTGGAAAGAAAAAACATAATTTGCCGATCCTACTTAAATGGGACAAAATACAATACTTTATTTCCAAACTAACATCTATAAAACTCGTCCGTAAAAATTTAGCTATCTGGATTTAGTAAAAAACAAAGATAATTTAAATACCAGAAACCATGTCAAATTCGGCATTTTATGTTTCCGGCTTACTAAGACCAGTAACATTTTTTTTTTGTAATAGTGTTTAGTGTTTTTAGTATTAGTGTTTTAAAAGTCTCAAAACACATTACCGGGATGTGGCCGCGTAAATCGGTAATTAGGAAATATCGTGTCAGCGAGGGTAGGAGCGCTTGTTTGTTGATCGCTCCCGGCGCTCGTGACGCTGCAATCAGTTCGATCGCACACATCGCATGGGAAGCGCGTGTGCCTCGAAATAATCGTGGACTGGTGCCTCGTGTCGCACTAACCTATTTCACCACCGCAACTCGTCGATTACTGACACTCGCTGACGTCACATTATTCGCATCACTGGTGGTTCCCAATCGCGAGATCATCACCAACCGATTTGCCGCATAGTGAGTTCAATAATGTCAAGCGGGTTTTAATATCGTAAGGCTATTATTATAGGGTAAATCAATATGTGAACGATGGTGATATCTGATATATGATGTTTCTCTCTGTGCATCCACTAAAAACGAATGTAACTTGTTTGTACAAATATGTATCATGAAAGGATAAACCAGATCGAGTTTTTTGCCGGTTCTTCTCGATGACTGGGTTGTTTTCCGAACCGGTGGTACCTTTGACGATCATAGGCGCCTTCTCAGGGTCTAAATCGAATAAAGTTTTTTTGATTTGATTTTATAGAAATCGCGTAGGATGCCGTGGGAAATTATATTTTCATACCATACCTGTGTAGCAAAAGCTTTAAGTCTTTCATTTTCTTCCCTCAGGGTAAGCAGAACATCTCGCTGATGGGAGGAATCCCTATTAGTGAGAGAGTCGCCGGCTTCACTCGACAACGAGGAACGGCTACGCTCGCGGCTGCGCTCGCGGTATATCTCGTCCAAGTTTGACTAACAAAATACATTGCGTGTATCAGCAAGTACACGCAGAGGAAGTGAAACTTCTTTGGCTTGTATGTATTAAATTATACGAATGCTCGAACTTCAACCATAAAAAAACAAATCCAATTTTTGATGTCAAACAACTATAGTTGGAGGGTAAACCTGATTGTTGTCGTGGCGACGCAAAACACGAACTTTACACTATTAAAGAAATACTAAAAAACATTTACAATCCTATCTGTATAAACATATAGATAGATTCAAACTGTTTTCTTGGTCATTCATTATACTAGTGTTACGTGGCACGCGCCAACGACCTAGCGCCTTTTAAAAATTCCACCGAACACACTACGCCTGGGCCTATTTGAATTTTTGTATATAATAAATTAAATAAACAGTCATTATTTTATGGAACAAATTTATAATGCTTCATCTTTTAATGATACCATACTGATTTCTTTCGTATTCTGTCTGTTCTTTTAGGGATATAACTTATACAAAACAATTTCGATGTTTCACATCTGCGAAGCGTCCCGTGACATCTCAATTTCTTTTTTATATTGATAACACTAAAGCTCGTCAATTGCTACAAAATAAAAAAGTAAAGACTATCGATTGAGAAACAAAGGAGGGAGATATTCTTCCCTACTGCCTAATTATGTATAGAAGATATATATGAGAATGCTCATAAATTATATACTATACAAAGTCCTGTAGTATAAGAACTATACATTTACTCATTTTCAAGTATACTACTAGACCCAGACCTTACGTTTAATGACGACATGATATATGACACATAACAAAAAAAAATCGTAACCATGCTATAAAAAGTGTCACTTTAATAATAATACATTTTTTAAATACTTTTTCATATATGATTATAGAAAAATATATTTATTCATCACATACAACACAGATTTAGATTATAGATTATATTCTTCTTCTTCTATTTTATTTTTGGCTACCAGTCTTCTATTTAGTAGATTAATACTGCCATTGTCGAGTGAGTGGTGGCCATCTTGTTAAAACTTTCCTGGTAGTTTTTGTGGCTAGCCACAACCCATGCTCCGTGGTATTATTTCCGATCCACTTCACTTGTGCACAATAATCAAACCATATTACGTAAAGCACCACCAATATTACACAATATAGAATCAAATAACACAAGATTATGGATAAAATATAAAGACCACTACAAGGCATTCCAAGATATTCTTCAAATTCGATAGACCCTTTGCCATATTTTTTTAAACCCAGCAAATGGGACGTTGTATTAACTTGTAGATAAATAATCGCAGAATTAATCAACATACCTGACTGAAATTAACGTTCTTCTGTTTCTTCAAATCATTCACGAAATGACTGTTTCCAACTCGACTCTCACTGGTCTTTGTACAACCAGCATCTCGACCATTATTCAACACGATGCTCAGTTTTGACGTGACGTCACTCAATTCCGTCATTGTGGCCCTTTCGATCACGCATTTCGGCTCCAATCTCGTCGACTCGATATACTTCTTAAGTATCGACAACTCATCTTTCAATAGTTCGTAGTGTGGTTTCAAAGCATCGATATTGTTAATCTTCATACATTTATCTCTATTATCGCATAGGATTCTCAAATGATCGAGTTCGGATCTCTCTCTGTTGATGTTTTCTCTTTCTAATTTCATAGAGTCGAGATGCGATTCGAGTATGATTAATTCATTGGATATCTGCGAGCGCATCTCTTCACCTCGTTGCCTGAGGACTTGTTCTGCTTCGGCGAGTTGTGTTTTAAGACTTTCCTCCTATATATTAATATTATTTGTAGCCTTAATAATAGTAAGATTTTGCTTAAAACAATTTTTATTGAAAATAATATTTAGATAACTACATAACCCAAATTAAACTGAGCGTATTTTGCAAGAAAAACTATAGATTTCGGTCAATTTTCTTATGCTTTAGAACCTTTGATGCGTATAAAAAGACCAGTCATATAACCAGTAATATAACCAGTCATACAAATTATGAAGTTCTAAGAATTTATGATTTTGAGTGCTTGCACTATAAGTTTTGAAAATACATTTTGTAATCAAAGTATGTTTTTCATTTCATTTTGTCTTCTACTGTGCATAATCTCTACGATGTGTGGTAGAAAAGCAATGGGGCTGATTTTTTAATTACTAAATAAAATCACAGCAAAAATATTGATTACTTTTAACTTTACAAAAAAGTGTGCGATCCCATGTGTATAAGTCTAATATCTTAGTCATAAATAAGGTTTTTATCTTAAAATTAAACTAAATTTTACAAGATTAAGTTTAAATACACGATTCACGTATACTTTAGAAAACATTACAAGCAAATAGTTAAATCAAAATGGAAATTCTATATAAAGTTTACTTTTTACAGCATGTTAATTGATGAAATTGGTCAGAAGATAATACTTAATAAATACTATAAGCCTGTAAAATTATTGCGTTGTTGCCGCCGCTGGTTGTGCGATAATAGTAGGTGGCACACGAATATGAAGAGCACAGGAGCAGCCCCGAGAGTACTGAGAAGACATTTCTCTGCCAATATATATAGGATAGTTTTATCTCAATTGGATTCGGTAGATGTCGCTACAATCGGATTTTATGTAATTTTTTTTCACATTTGATAATACAATTTGAATTTGTATTTACCAATTTGACGCAAATAGATATATCTAATTTAATAATCAGTGTACTAAACTAATTATGTCTTAGAATACAAGGACAATACTGTATATCACTATATACAATAAAGAACAGCAATTTGTTCTTTCAAACATAGTTATTAATATATACGAAACTTCATGAGCGGACAAATGTCACAACGGCCATCATAGCGTGCCGCTACTATAGTTACAAAAAGAAAACTATATGAAATATGTAGCAAACTTTGGCTATATGTATATATATACCTGGAAAAAATACAATAACTCGGTCTGAATTTAAAAAAAATGTCAGTCTTTATCGTCTGTGACACTATCTGGCACAGAAAGCGAACACTCTTTATGTACATGATATTGGCTAAATTGTTTATTATTCACATATGGCAACATTAACATTAAAGAGAGGAAGAAGAAGACTATCCCACCAAATACAAAAATGTGAAATGCGCGCCAAGTTCAATATTATGATATAATATTGTTTGGTTGACTTGTTTTTACCTTCAATGACAATGGTTCCAAGTTCAATTGTCAGTCCTGAAATTGATTTATAGCAACATAAAATGATTTACTCAAAAAATCATCTTGTTTTCTTTGTATTCACCAAATTACCTACCTAGATGCCAAATTTGAACATTCTAGGTCGTCTGGAACTGAATTAGAATTTTGGTCTATAGGACAGTCAATGATAAAAATAACGATTTTTGGATGTTAATATCTAAATAACTGTTTGAGGTATGATTATAAAATTTGGACCACAATGTATCTCCCAATATATAAGCCAAATTTGACATGTTTATGTGAACCCGTTTTTGAGTTATGAGGGGGGGGGGGGGGAGAGTGGCTTCAAATGGTACGTTTCATATAAGATACTGCTCGCCATCCTCTTAGCTTGAACTTGGTTTAACACGCTACCATGTGTCTAGATTGTGAATGTGTTAATTAGTGTAGACGTATAGTACAGCGTAGTGTCGTGTGAATGTGTGAATTAGTGTAGGCGTACCTTATCAGCAAGCCTGTTGGTTTCGAGGTGCACGTCGCGCATCGCACGCGCCATGTGCTGGTGCTGGTCGCGCAAAGCTCGCGCTAACTCCCACAGGAACTTCTTTTTCTCTTGCACCTTCAACTCTATCTCCTCCTCACGACCTCTCAACCACTTCTCCATCTACCATATTTGATGATTTATTATTACCTACATATGATATACTAGCTGTGCCCGCGACTTTGTGTGACCTTATGTAAAAACACATCGATTAAAAGTAGTACGTGGAATCCCTCCGCGCGGAAGAAGTGAAACTTCTTGATGTGGAAATAAAAATAGGAAGGGGTAGAAATAGATTTTTAGTGAAATCATATTGTTTCTTTAAGACGAACTTTATTAACATTGCAAATTCACAATTGATCGCGTCTTTTAATTATCATTTTCGAATAGAGAAATATCCAAATCTATAACATTTACAATGGGATTATCTATACTAATTTTATAAAGAGGTAAAGTTTGTGAGTTTGTGAATTTGTAGGGGGTAATCTCAGGAACTACTGGTCCGATTTGAATAATTATTTCAGTGTTATATAGCTCATTCATCGAGAATGAATATATATCATCACGCTAAGACCAATAGAAGCGGAGCACAGATTGAAAGACGTTTCAAAATCAGGATGTTTTTTTCCTTTTGCGAGCTTCTGCTACGTGTTAGCTTTAGTCCAGATTAACTACTACTACGCTATAAGTCGCGAACAGGGGCTAGTGATAACTAAAGTAAGATACGAAATGTTTGAATTTTTCAATATTTCTTGCAAAAAACTGCATCAATGCAATGCAACAGTGCTTTCATACCCCCTCCATAACAGCGTTAAGCGTTTAACGCAATCTTGTTGGAAGTCGCATTAAAAGTTTCACATTAAAGTCATCTGACCGTATTAAGTCCATTTACTTATCTACTTTTCTCTCGTACTTAAGTCGCGTCCTCATTAAATGTACAATAACTTTTGATAGAGTGAACCGATTTTTAACCGACTTCAAAAAAAGGAGGAGGTTATCAATTCGACTGTATGTTTTTTTTTTTATGTTTGTTACCTCATAACTTTAGACTGGCAGAACCGA
>JACEII010001008.1:0-11527 GCA_014332785.1 Antheraea mylitta
TCGGTTCTGCCAGTCTAAAGTTATGAGGTAACAAACATAAAAAAAAAAACATACAGTCGAATTGATAACCTCCTCCTTTTTTTGAAGTCGGTTAAAAATCGGTTCACTCTATCAAAAGTTATTGTACATTTAATGAGGACGCGACTTAAGTACGAGAGAAAAGTAGATAAGTAAATGGACTTAATACGGTCAGATGACTTTAATGTGAAACTTTTAATGCGACTTCCAACAAGATTGCGTTAAACGCTTAACGCTGTTATGGAGGGGGTATGAAAGCACTGTTGCATTGCATTGATGCAGTTTTTTGCAAGAAATATTGAAAAATTCAAACATTTCGTATCTTACTTTAGTTATCACTAGCCCCTGTTCGCGACTTATAGCGTAGTAGTAGTTAATCTGGACTAAAGCTAACACGTAGCAGAAGCTCGCAAAAGGAAAAAAACATCCTGATTTTGAAACGTCTTTCAATCTGTGCTCCGCTTCTATTGGTCTTAGCGTGATGATATATATTCATTCTCGATGAATGAGCTATATAACACTGAAATAATTATTCAAATCGGACCAGTAGTTCCTGAGATTACCCCCTACAAATTCACAAACTCACAAACTTTACCTCTTTATAAAATTAGTATAGATAATCCCATTGTAAATGTTATAGATTTGGATATTTCTCTATTCGAAAATGATAATTAAAAGACGCGATCAATTGTGAATTTGCAATGTTAATAAAGTTCGTCTTAAAGAAACAATATGATTTCACTAAAAATCTATTTCTACCCCTTCCTATTTTTATTTCCACATCAAGAAGTTTCACTTCTTCCGCGCGGAGGGATTCCACGTACTACTTTTAATCGATGTGTTTTTACATAAGGTCACACAAAGTCGCGGGCACAGCTAGTATATCATATGTAGGTAATAATAAATCATCAAATATGGTAGATGGAGAAGTGGTTGAGAGGTCGTGAGGAGGAGATAGAGTTGAAGGTGCAAGAGAAAAAGAAGTTCCTGTGGGAGTTAGCGCGAGCTTTGCGCGACCAGCACCAGCACATGGCGCGTGCGATGCGCGACGTGCACCTCGAAACCAACAGGCTTGCTGATAAGGTACGCCTACACTAATTCACACATTCACACGACACTACGCTGTACTATACGTCTACACTAATTAACACATTCACAATCTAGACACATGGTAGCGTGTTAAACCAAGTTCAAGCTAAGAGGATGGCGAGCAGTATCTTATATGAAACGTACCATTTGAAGCCACTCTCCCCCCCCCCCCCCTCATAACTCAAAAACGGGTTCACATAAACATGTCAAATTTGGCTTATATATTGGGAGATACATTGTGGTCCAAATTTTATAATCATACCTCAAACAGTTATTTAGATATTAACATCCAAAAATCGTTATTTTTATCATTGACTGTCCTATAGACCAAAATTCTAATTCAGTTCCAGACGACCTAGAATGTTCAAATTTGGCATCTAGGTAGGTAATTTGGTGAATACAAAGAAAACAAGATGATTTTTTGAGTAAATCATTTTATGTTGCTATAAATCAATTTCAGGACTGACAATTGAACTTGGAACCATTGTCATTGAAGGTAAAAACAAGTCAACCAAACAATATTATATCATAATATTGAACTTGGCGCGCATTTCACATTTTTGTATTTGGTGGGATAGTCTTCTTCTTCCTCTCTTTAATGTTAATGTTGCCATATGTGAATAATAAACAATTTAGCCAATATCATGTACATAAAGAGTGTTCGCTTTCTGTGCCAGATAGTGTCACAGACGATAAAGACTGACATTTTTTTTAAATTCAGACCGAGTTATTGTATTTTTTCCAGGTATATATATACATATAGCCAAAGTTTGCTACATATTTCATATAGTTTTCTTTTTGTAACTATAGTAGCGGCACGCTATGATGGCCGTTGTGACATTTGTCCGCTCATGAAGTTTCGTATATATTAATAACTATGTTTGAAAGAACAAATTGCTGTTCTTTATTGTATATAGTGATATACAGTATTGTCCTTGTATTCTAAGACATAATTAGTTTAGTACACTGATTATTAAATTAGATATATCTATTTGCGTCAAATTGGTAAATACAAATTCAAATTGTATTATCAAATGTGAAAAAAAATTACATAAAATCCGATTGTAGCGACATCTACCGAATCCAATTGAGATAAAACTATCCTATATATATTGGCAGAGAAATGTCTTCTCAGTACTCTCGGGGCTGCTCCTGTGCTCTTCATATTCGTGTGCCACCTACTATTATCGCACAACCAGCGGCGGCAACAACGCAATAATTTTACAGGCTTATAGTATTTATTAAGTATTATCTTCTGACCAATTTCATCAATTAACATGCTGTAAAAAGTAAACTTTATATAGAATTTCCATTTTGATTTAACTATTTGCTTGTAATGTTTTCTAAAGTATACGTGAATCGTGTATTTAAACTTAATCTTGTAAAATTTAGTTTAATTTTAAGATAAAAACCTTATTTATGACTAAGATATTAGACTTATACACATGGGATCGCACACTTTTTTGTAAAGTTAAAAGTAATCAATATTTTTGCTGTGATTTTATTTAGTAATTAAAAAATCAGCCC
The DNA here is from genome assembly GCA_014332785.1 of Antheraea mylitta. NCBI lineage: Eukaryota > Metazoa > Arthropoda > Insecta > Lepidoptera > Saturniidae > Antheraea > Antheraea mylitta. The sequence continues at coordinate 2,635 of JACEII010001008.1, forward strand.
CATTGCTTTTCTACCACACATCGTAGAGATTATGCACAGTAGAAGACAAAATGAAATGAAAAACATACTTTGATTACAAAATGTATTTTCAAAACTTATAGTGCAAGCACTCAAAATCATAAATTCTTAGAACTTCATAATTTGTATGACTGGTTATATTACTGGTTATATGACTGGTCTTTTTATACGCATCAAAGGTTCTAAAGCATAAGAAAATTGACCGAAATCTATAGTTTTTCTTGCAAAATACGCTCAGTTTAATTTGGGTTATGTAGTTATCTAAATATTATTTTCAATAAAAATTGTTTTAAGCAAAATCTTACTATTATTAAGGCTACAAATAATATTAATATATAGGAGGAAAGTCTTAAAACACAACTCGCCGAAGCAGAACAAGTCCTCAGGCAACGAGGTGAAGAGATGCGCTCGCAGATATCCAATGAATTAATCATACTCGAATCGCATCTCGACTCTATGAAATTAGAAAGAGAAAACATCAACAGAGAGAGATCCGAACTCGATCATTTGAGAATCCTATGCGATAATAGAGATAAATGTATGAAGATTAACAATATCGATGCTTTGAAACCACACTACGAACTATTGAAAGATGAGTTGTCGATACTTAAGAAGTATATCGAGTCGACGAGATTGGAGCCGAAATGCGTGATCGAAAGGGCCACAATGACGGAATTGAGTGACGTCACGTCAAAACTGAGCATCGTGTTGAATAATGGTCGAGATGCTGGTTGTACAAAGACCAGTGAGAGTCGAGTTGGAAACAGTCATTTCGTGAATGATTTGAAGAAACAGAAGAACGTTAATTTCAGTCAGGTATGTTGATTAATTCTGCGATTATTTATCTACAAGTTAATACAACGTCCCATTTGCTGGGTTTAAAAAAATATGGCAAAGGGTCTATCGAATTTGAAGAATATCTTGGAATGCCTTGTAGTGGTCTTTATATTTTATCCATAATCTTGTGTTATTTGATTCTATATTGTGTAATATTGGTGGTGCTTTACGTAATATGGTTTGATTATTGTGCACAAGTGAAGTGGATCGGAAATAATACCACGGAGCATGGGTTGTGGCTAGCCACAAAAACTACCAGGAAAGTTTTAACAAGATGGCCACCACTCACTCGACAATGGCAGTATTAATCTACTAAATAGAAGACTGGTAGCCAAAAATAAAATAGAAGAAGAAGAATATAATCTATAATCTAAATCTGTGTTGTATGTGATGAATAAATATATTTTTCTATAATCATATATGAAAAAGTATTTAAAAAATGTATTATTATTAAAGTGACACTTTTTATAGCATGGTTACGATTTTTTTTTGTTATGTGTCATATATCATGTCGTCATTAAACGTAAGGTCTGGGTCTAGTAGTATACTTGAAAATGAGTAAATGTATAGTTCTTATACTACAGGACTTTGTATAGTATATAATTTATGAGCATTCTCATATATATCTTCTATACATAATTAGGCAGTAGGGAAGAATATCTCCCTCCTTTGTTTCTCAATCGATAGTCTTTACTTTTTTATTTTGTAGCAATTGACGAGCTTTAGTGTTATCAATATAAAAAAGAAATTGAGATGTCACGGGACGCTTCGCAGATGTGAAACATCGAAATTGTTTTGTATAAGTTATATCCCTAAAAGAACAGACAGAATACGAAAGAAATCAGTATGGTATCATTAAAAGATGAAGCATTATAAATTTGTTCCATAAAATAATGACTGTTTATTTAATTTATTATATACAAAAATTCAAATAGGCCCAGGCGTAGTGTGTTCGGTGGAATTTTTAAAAGGCGCTAGGTCGTTGGCGCGTGCCACGTAACACTAGTATAATGAATGACCAAGAAAACAGTTTGAATCTATCTATATGTTTATACAGATAGGATTGTAAATGTTTTTTAGTATTTCTTTAATAGTGTAAAGTTCGTGTTTTGCGTCGCCACGACAACAATCAGGTTTACCCTCCAACTATAGTTGTTTGACATCAAAAATTGGATTTGTTTTTTTATGGTTGAAGTTCGAGCATTCGTATAATTTAATACATACAAGCCAAAGAAGTTTCACTTCCTCTGCGTGTACTTGCTGATACACGCAATGTATTTTGTTAGTCAAACTTGGACGAGATATACCGCGAGCGCAGCCGCGAGCGTAGCCGTTCCTCGTTGTCGAGTGAAGCCGGCGACTCTCTCACTAATAGGGATTCCTCCCATCAGCGAGATGTTCTGCTTACCCTGAGGGAAGAAAATGAAAGACTTAAAGCTTTTGCTACACAGGTATGGTATGAAAATATAATTTCCCACGGCATCCTACGCGATTTCTATAAAATCAAATCAAAAAAACTTTATTCGATTTAGACCCTGAGAAGGCGCCTATGATCGTCAAAGGTACCACCGGTTCGGAAAACAACCCAGTCATCGAGAAGAACCGGCAAAAAACTCGATCTGGTTTATCCTTTCATGATACATATTTGTACAAACAAGTTACATTCGTTTTTAGTGGATGCACAGAGAGAAACATCATATATCAGATATCACCATCGTTCACATATTGATTTACCCTATAATAATAGCCTTACGATATTAAAACCCGCTTGACATTATTGAACTCACTATGCGGCAAATCGGTTGGTGATGATCTCGCGATTGGGAACCACCAGTGATGCGAATAATGTGACGTCAGCGAGTGTCAGTAATCGACGAGTTGCGGTGGTGAAATAGGTTAGTGCGACACGAGGCACCAGTCCACGATTATTTCGAGGCACACGCGCTTCCCATGCGATGTGTGCGATCGAACTGATTGCAGCGTCACGAGCGCCGGGAGCGATCAACAAACAAGCGCTCCTACCCTCGCTGACACGATATTTCCTAATTACCGATTTACGCGGCCACATCCCGGTAATGTGTTTTGAGACTTTTAAAACACTAATACTAAAAACACTAAACACTATTACAAAAAAAAAATGTTACTGGTCTTAGTAAGCCGGAAACATAAAATGCCGAATTTGACATGGTTTCTGGTATTTAAATTATCTTTGTTTTTTACTAAATCCAGATAGCTAAATTTTTACGGACGAGTTTTATAGATGTTAGTTTGGAAATAAAGTATTGTATTTTGTCCCATTTAAGTAGGATCGGCAAATTATGTTTTTTCTTTCCACTCTCCCCTGTCAGATGTCATCTCAGCATTCACACCTGTTATACCCATCAATCTTCACACAATCCCTCCATACCTTTTTCGGTCTTTCTCTGCTCCTGTAACTGTTCACCTTCATTTTTTTTATGTTATAGGTGACAAACGAACAGACGGGTCACTTGATGTTAAGTGATCACAGTCGTCCATAGACACTTGCAACACCAGGGGAGTCGTGTGTTGCCCGTCTGTGTTTGGGGAAAGGTTAAGGGGCGTGGCAAAAGGGAAAGGCGAGGAGAGGTCCTCCGGTGCTCTCATTGACCGAACGAAACGCAATAATGCAAGGACTGTTACTTCATATCGGTTTTTCTGTGGGTTGGATGTTAGTACCGAGGGCGAGTCGACATATTCATGCTGAAGCCAGTAATAGCTTCAGTGTGGCTCTACCATCTACAAAAGGTTTTAGTTAGCCTGAATCATGGATTGACCATTTTTTTATTGTTTCTAGTATGGTCTTTTACTAAATCCAGCTTATCTAAGTTTTTACAGTTTAGACAAGTTGTTTAGGTGTTAGTTTGTAGTATTTTTTTTAATTTTATATCAAGGTATCATCATCTTCCTACCCTTATCTCACTTAAGTATAAGTAGGGTTAAGTAGGGATTAAGGTCGGCATAATATGTTTTTCCTTTTCCACTCTCCAAAATCCCTTCATACCTTTTCGGTCTGCCTCTACTCCGCTCTATTCACCTTCATACTCGAAACTTTTCTAGTTACATAGTTCATCTCTCGTCATAACATGCCATTGCTAAACGTAATTTAACTTTAGGTCAAGCTGTGGTTAAACTCCTTATGAATCGTAAATTCCTCGGTGTTTGTCATATTCTTGACATTGCACGGTGTACCTACGTTGTAGCTTTGGTGTTTTTAGTGTAAAGTGTATCAGAATCGTGATAATTTTAGCAACGCGAACATATCGACGAGTTATCGAGTCAGCAGGCTCGTCTTCACGCGGAGTTAGCTGCGGAGAGGTATCGGCAGAGTTCCTCACCTCCCCGCCCACGAACAGCACCTGCTCTAATGCCGCAACCCAATTATCTACACAGGTATTTAATTATATTTCGTATTTATCTTACAGTATCCATATTGCGTATATAATTTTCCACGGGATTTAAAATTTGGCTACTTTTACTTATTTAATCTCTATGCATAGAGATCTGTATATTGAAACAATTTTTGTAATGAACTCTACGTACCAGAGAAAGTTCGGTCAAAATAGGTCCAGCAATTTTGGAAATTAATCTCAGCATAAAAAAAGACAGGCGGATAAAAATTTGAATAGCAAGTGTTCAAATTTTTACATCATTTCCAGAAAATTCTATTTTATCATTTTTACTGATATGTACGCGATATATTTATAATGAACTTCCATCGCCTCAAATTTTCTCGTCCATCTATCGCATGTCGTATTACAGCCGTCTTAGAGTAGGAGTAAAGGTACTTGGTAGATCAGCTGACGCTATTATGGCGGCGTCCACGGCTCATTTCAAAATGATTTAAATAAATATTATGTTCAATTTTTAAATGTCTACCACCTGAATTACTGTAATTATTATGTATTCCATACTCTTACATGCAGATTGAAGTTAAAATTTATAATTGTATATCTTGATTTCCCATAATCCCATTGTCCAATTGTTAAGTTAGGATTAAAAGTGCGATTGCAACATCTTAAATCGAACAATATTCCGCAAAATTTTCAGTTAAATACCCACGATCCGAAAAAAGTTTTACTCGCATCCTGATTTTATAAAGTTATACAATTTATTTTTATTTTTAATTATATTTGTAATGAAAGATTAATTTGTAATTATGAAAAAATTTTAACGCCGATTTATATTTTTTTTCTGTTATATGAAATCTATATATATGTATATATATACATATAATGTATATCATAGGAGGCAAACGAACAAGTGAGTCACCTGATGTTAAGTGATTACCACCGTCCATAGACACCAGCAACACCAGAGCAGTCACAAGTGCGTTGCCACCCTGTGTTGGTGGGGAAGAGGAAGGGAAGGGGAGGTCTGCCTCTGGCGCTCTCACTGACCGAACGAAACGCAACAATGTTCACTTTTACTTACGTCGGTGTTTCTGTGGGTCGGGTGGTACTACCCCGGACGAGCCGACCCATTCATGCTGAAACCAGTTATATCTTCAGCGTGGCTCTACCACCTACAATCATTTAAGAATCTAAACATTTAAGAGTAAACGTCAGTGCCAGCTCAAACGCCGTGAACTACGGGTGGCGGAAAGGCGCTGGAGAGGAACTTAGCCTCTTCTCCAACGCACAGCCCACGATATACCTTCCTGGAGACACGTTTCCCTTCATCGGGGTCCTCAAGGACAGGCATTCTGATAACAGAAGGTATGTCTAGATCGAATTCTATAGAATACTATTGACACATTTCTATTAAATACAATACACAAAGTCTATCCTTAAAGCGCGAATTCGATTCTTACCTGAACGATTTAATTCAATGATTTGCTATATTACTATGATTATATCAGAATTAATTTCAATACCTCTTTCATATTCCTCAAATTTGAAGGTATTTAATACCATTTTTTTTAACTTTATTTCTGGCAACTAATCTTTCCAATTATTACTGCCATTGTTGTGTAGTTAATAATGTTACAAGTGTCGTACGATTACTTCAATTTTCCAACAAGATGGTGGCTTCCTTCCAGGGAGTTTTTGTGGTATCTCAGAATTTCATGCTCAGTGGTATTATTTTCTATTCACTTCACTCGTGCAAAATAAACTAACTATATTACGCAAAACACTACCAAATTGACAAAATATAGAATCAAATAACACAAAACTATGAATAAAATATAAAATCCACTACATGACGGACTAAAATCCCGCCAAAAACTCCCATCTAATACCGTTATTCCATTCGATTGCAAAAACACTTCTATTAAACACGGTCTAAACTGTTTCCACGTAGTACTGTAATAATACTACAATCCATAGATGGCTCTATAATACAATTAAATCGCGGTGTTAAAATTTTTTATTTGACGTATATGACGTCTCGAAGAATTAGAGAATAAATTTTTGTTGTAACTTGCTGAAGCTGTTAAGAATTTACTACGCCAATAGTATCAGCTCGAGAAACAAAAAGAATAAATTATGTAACAGGCATAATTATAGAAAAATTTTTCTTCAATCTGTAAATTCGATTCATACTTGGACGATTATTGTAAATTATCTACTGTTTGTAGTATTATTTCCAAATAATGTTCTATGTCATTTCTATTATGTTAAAAGTCAACACATGCATATTGTATTTGAATATGTGTAGGCATCTTATAAACCAGTGGCGAATGTTACGCCGCGCCTCTCCTGTACGAATTATAAGCAAGAGGCGAACATCTCCAGTACGTGGAAACGTTAGAGACGGGCCTGGTTAGTAATACTATGTTCTAAATTAATATATATCCTAAATAATATTATCAGTAATTTAAAATATAGGGTATCTTTCAACCAGGAATAATGTACTGTGAGATAGATTAAATCTGTACTAAAGCGAACAAAGCCGCGAGAAGAAGCCAGTATTGGTTAATTATCTAGCGATAATTACACATAGTCCATTCATACAAAGTTTTATATGTTATTTTTGCATTTTCAAATATACCCAAAACTATGTAAACCCAACACAGGGGCCTGCCCAAGTTGCTTATCGACAATCACTAACGCAAATAGAAAACGAAAAAATGTATGGAGATGACATATCTGAGCGCTAAACCACGTGATTTTATCATTTGCGTTAGTGATTGTCGATAAGCAACCTGGGTCGGCCCCCAGTTTATTGAGTACTAATTGCCCTTTATCTTAACACGTCCAAGGAACAAATTAAATACGATGTTTTCTTTGTTAATAAAATATTAAAGAAAAAACAAGCTAGTTTTTTTCTAATATTTACTCAATGATCAATTGTTCGCAAGTTGAAAACCAGCCTTTATAACTATGTTTCATCAGATGCACTATAGAGCATCCAGATTTGTTACAATCTTCGGTAACATCATCATTTAACGACAGATGAAATACTCCTTAAGTACTAAAATTATTTTTTTTTTAAACTTTATTTTTGGCAATCAATTTTTCAGATTATTACTGCCATTGTCGAGTAATCAATAATATCACAAGCGTCGTACGATCATTACAATATCAAGCTTCGTGTCAATCAATATTCTAACAAGATGGTGGATCTCTTGTTAGAACCCTCCGGGGAGTTTTTGTGGCACCTCAGAATTTCATGCTCCTTGGTATTATTTTCCATTCACTTCACTTATGCACAATAAACTAACCATATTACATAAAACCCCACCAACTTTACACAATATAGAGTCAAGAAACACAAGATTATGAATAATATATAAAATCCACTACATGACAGACTGAAATCCCGCCAAAAACTCGAAACTATTTATTTAATCATATGACCAAACAGACAATTCATCGTTTACATTCTATTTATTGCTGTGAGGTTCAATTTATGTGAATCTAAATATATAATAAATTTCTACATCAATCAGATTTATTGATTTAGTTGAGTCATTTAGAATAAATAGTTACATATATATTGGAATTATGTTTATGTATTAATTTTTTGTTTGTACAAATACGTTGAAAGACTGGTACATTTTTTGAAACCAAATTAATTAATTTAATCGTTCTTAACACACATTCACTTAACACGTTCACGCCGGCGCGTACCACAGATGGCCCGAACTAGACTGTCTTTTCTGTGGCGGCGCGTACCACCGGTGGTACGCGCCGCCAGAAAACGCATTCTAGTCCCGGCCACCGGTGATACGCGCCGGCGTGAACGTGTTAATATTGGATTAATAGAAATTTGGAAATGTAATGTACAATGAAATAAACAAGTTTTTTTTACTTGCAGCAAGCGCTGGCCCTAGCCTGAATACGAATCGAGCAACAACGCACGAACAGAGTAATCAGGATAATATACAAGTACCTATAGATTTACCCCGACAGTTAGACATACGGTACGCAGTTACTTTGATTTAGGATTCATCAGTTAGTCAGATTTTATATAATGTGCCATTCGTCAGTTAGTCAGATTTTACATAATGTGGGATTTATTAGTAACTTAGATTTTATATAATGTGGGACTCATAGAGTTAAGTAGTCAGATTTTATATAATATGGGATTCGCCAGTTAGTCAGATTTTATATATTGTGTGATTCATCAGTTAATCAGTCACTAGAATGTGGGATTCACAAAATGATCAGGTTTAATTACGGAGTAGATTAGTGATTATATTCCTATTTTTTTAAATAAATTATGTAAATTAACATAGTGGAGTAACAAATTAAAGGGCAATCGATGTGTCTCTGAAGTCGGCATACAAAGATATCGGAATTGTGAAACAAAAATGAGTTCTGATATTGAAATCAATAGTTCTGGAGTTCCTGAAATTTAGAGAAATAATTCTGCACATTAAAGACCTCATATGAGCATAAGAAATATGGGGGTGCCAAATTCACGCAGCATACAAAGGTCATGACAGAGGAGTTCTGGAGTTCTTTGCAGTATGAGCAATAGTTCTGCATAATTGAAGCCGTGGCAGCCCATTGAAAATCACACCGTGTAAGTAGGTAAAAAATTAACTCTCGATTTTTATTACTTCTAAGGA
>JACEII010001009.1:0-11526 GCA_014332785.1 Antheraea mylitta
ATTTCACAGTAAACAATAAAAACAACGATAAATGAAAACTTATGACTTAGGACTGACGCCATCTTAAATACATGCGTCAATAACATATGCTGTCATAGTTATCGCTATCTTTCACATGCAGCCAGTGCTGCACTAAACTATAGCTATAGTTAAGTTAAACTGTATACATATTATTTTTATAGCAAATAAATCAGTCTGACTATTTAGTAAATAACTGAATGAACGTCTGGAAGAATATATTTGTACTTATCTATGTCTAAATAAAATAATAATAACATTACGGTTATCCACGGTTTGAAATTACTTTTATTTTAATTAACAAAAAATAACATCAGGTACATTGCTATCAGTAACAAAAATGTCTGGTAATAATAATTCCACGTTTTAATAGCGTTTCAAAGTCAGTGAACAAAATAATTAAAAATCAATATTTTTGTCTGTAAAGCTGCAATATGCACAAGTGAACGCAACGTTTACCGAAAGCAGGAGAACAGACCGTTCGAAAGAACTAATATATACATATATATCTATTTATAAAACTGGCTTACTAATAATATACACTTTCCAAGACGTAGCCTAGCTCTTAGACGAATATATAGTTACAGGCAAGTGACAGTTGACGCGTCGACGCGATTCTCTTTTTCATATTTATATTTTTCTTCAATACAACAGAGTGTGAAAAAGTTTTAATAGTTATGATAAAATAGGTGATAAAGATGATTATTTAATTTTATTTTTATGTATTGTGCATGTATGTAATACATACATACATAAAATTTTCATTTCAACAGCAAACCAACTCAAGGATTACCTATTGATATATTAACTTTTATTAACTTGATTATCCAAGATGTTTAATTGATCATTATTTATTTTGTAAATATATTTTATCCGTTAATTTACAATTTAAATCTATCAACTTAATATTTGATAATGAAAACCATACTGACTGTATAGTAAACGTCTACAAAAAAGGGAAAGGAACTACGTTTCGACCGGGGGCCATAGACCCCTCAAGCTTTTTGTTTACATTACCGCCAATATATGTAGGTTAGTTTTATCTTAACTGAACCCGGTAGATGATGCTACGAACGGGTTCTAGACTTATTTTACAGATTTCTCACATACCATCTGGGTATATGTTTGAGTGAGTCCCTTGATAGTTTGGATTCACAATAATTAGAAACCATAGGTGAGGCGGCAATCGGCTTTTAGGTTTATTAAAATTTTTCGCGTTTAAAATTAAAATTGAAACCGGTGATAACCGATTTAGTGGAGGCGAAGTTGCACGGGTCAGCTAGTCTTGTATATTCAATGTTTATTTTGGTAAAAATTACATAATGTTGTTAGCTTTGTCTATTATTATAGTTATTATTGCCGTAAAAATGTATTCAACGAAAGTTATTGATGAAAAAAGAAAATATATACTTTCGGTATGAAACTCTTGTGCTAAGAATGGAATTTCGGTTGTCCATTACATAATTTATTTTCCTTAATGGGAAAATATAGATTCATGATACTGTTTATGTAATATGTACTTAATGTAATGAATAGTTGAAGACTGTTTTATTGAATATGTAAGATAAATATCAATAATATTAGGTATTGAAAGTTAAAAAAAATAAAACAGACAAATAATCATAAATAACACTTTTTTTATATTACGTCGGTAGCAAACAAGCATGCGGGCCGCCTGATGTAAAGCGGTCACCACAGCCGATGGACGCTTGTAAAATCAGAAGCGTCACATGCGCGTTGCCGACACCTAAGTAACCTAATTATTTTCCCCTTGAAGTACTCCATACTTTATTCCCCAGGAAAAACTTCAGCGGGAAGCTAATTCCACAGTCAGGAAGTAGATATATTGGGTCGTTCGTTAAACAGTTATCAAATAATACCTTTTTCAAACAGAATATTTTCCACTTAAAACATGATGTAATGGTACAATTAAGGTTGTACTATTTTAATATATAGAAAAGTATAATTTATCTTTCAAAATGCTGTATAATTTACCCGTGAATATATTATTATTTTAATCACGAACCTCTTTAAATGAATACTAAAATGTAAAATATATTTTTCTAAAACGTTAGTATTCAAGAATTGGATTAACCACGTGATATTTCACAAGTTATGCTTCAGTAACTTCTATAACGTCGCGTCGGTAAGCCGACTTTTTTTAAATGAAATCTGGAAACATTTTATTCTACAGTTTTTAATATAACTTATTATGCTTATGTCACGTATGTAGACAGCTTTTAAATTTCCACATTTTCACGATTTACGATAAGACAATATGTTAAAAGTGTAGAGTAGCGAAAAATGTTGTGAATGTGCTTCTCTTTGAAATATATACCAGGTGACTGTTTAAAGTTTAAAACCCTTCAAAATAATAATATCAAAACAAATACTAATAAACAACAAAGAGAATCTTAGCTAAAGTTTATTTTAAAACATTTAAACGCGCACCCAGTACTTTAGTAGTGATGCGTATTCATATAGACAGACAGATAGAGAGACATTTGCAACAATTATTTTCACAAAAATCGAAAAGTACTGACACGTTAGACTTACATACTTATTATATGTATAGACTAGCAGTTACCCGCGGCTTCGCACGCGGTTTTTGGTATATTAAATAAATGTAAAATTGTGATTATATGTGTAAAATTACAGAAATACTCTCGCAGAAATATTTGTAAGTAAGATACGCACATCATATACAGGTAACATGTACATTATATATATGTGAATACTAACAGTGTGTCGAATGGAATGAGATTTATCATCAGCCACATACGTGGAACTTTAAACTACTATATACCATCCTCAGTGCTCACTTATACGATATAAGAAAGGATTAAAAATATTAAGCTATATATTATCGAACAATATGTGTTAAATCTTTTATTATAAAGGTATCATATGCCCATATTGTCGATATAATTAAGTTATTATTATATGTTGCTATAATTTAAATAACATACAAATATATGATTTTCAATATATTTATTCTAGGTGTCTAGTACAGCGCACGTCCCACACGGATGTTTACAGTGAACAACATATTTTTGATCAATGCACGGGTAAACAGTTCATCACCACGTATCATAGTGTAAAACAAAGTCCTTTGCCACATCTATCTATATGTCTGTTCGCGATAAGCTCAAAAACTACAGAACGTATCTTCATGCCGTTTTCACCCATATATACAATGATTCTTGGGCAAGGTTTAGGTATAGTTTGTCTTATTATCAGTGCGGGCAACGTCTGCTGAACCTGCTAATTTTAAAGTAAAACAGCTAATTAGTTAGTTATTTGCCCGTAAAATTCCCGTTCAAATATTACCTGTAATCCGGTGAAGCTATTATTACCTTGCTAGGTCAATAGCGTAGTCATTTTAAAGGAAAAATACCGTACAAATTCATCTAGCCGTTACCAGATTAGGCCCCTCTCGGCAGCGGCTGAAGCCTAGGTCCGTTCTCTCGGCGTGGAGACCTTGAGTGCGCTGCTCACGCGATACAGTGACACAGAATCTTACATCACTGCAACAACGTTACACATATCACCCCCACGCACGTGCACGCATACACGCTTACACATGAAAGTGGAAGGGTTTTGTTTCTTTCCCTTATCGAACTGAAATAGTTTAGAAAATTATCTAATACGAAATATATATCGTTGAGGTATGTATGCTTGGTACACACATATGTTCCAACAACTCATAAATGTATGAATAGTTAGCTTAGGTCAACTCAGATAGTTCGCGAATTGCACATTGCCTAGCCGAGGTGTGCCGTGGTCCCTTGAGCTCGAATAAAATCGGCTGAGTTCCCTAAGAGCTCGTCTTAGTAGTCCGGTGAAGCTTTTAACCTTGCTGGGTCAATAGCGTAGTAATTTCGAGAAAAAAAAGAACCAGCCATTTCAGAGATTACCCGGAACAAATAAATAAACAGACATATCGACAGCATTATAAAAATGTTGATATTTGTAGGACCACAGATATATGTATGTATTCACCAAAAAGTATTTATTTTAATATTATATACACTCACTTTATTTTTATAATACGTAATATATCACAAATCAAAAATTGTGAACAAAACTAACGTTAAACTTTTTGAGGAGTTTTTGGCGGGATTTCAGTCTGTCATGCAGTGGATTTTATGTTTTATTCATAACCTTTTGTTGCTTGATTCTATATTGTGTTAAATTGGTGGTGTTTTACGTAATATAGTTAGTTTGTTGTGCGTAAGTAAAGTGAATGGAAAATAATACCACAGAGAATGACATTCTGAGATGCCACAAAAACTCCCTGGAAGGTTCTAGCAAGGGATCCACCAACTTGTTAGAATATTTATTGATGCACAACATGCTTAATATTGAAATGATCGCACGACGCTTGTGATATTATTGACTACGTGACAATGGCCGTAATAATCGGAGAGATTGATTGCCAAAAATATAGTAAAAAAAAAAACTTCAGAGTTGGCATTATGGATTAATTCCTTCGCCTGTCTTATTGGATGAATATTATTACTACTAAACTTTTTGAATAACAGCACAAAATCAACTTTGGAAATGTTTGCGATATACACGTACCACGTATAATCAAAAATTGGAAACAAAACTAACGTAGAATAAACTTTTTGAATAGGAACACAAAATAAACTGATAATATTTCCGATAGAATGTTATCATATTACCATGGCAACGCATATAATATTGACACGCAGTGGATGCTCTGAAAATAGCCCGATTTTGAGACATTCTTCATTTGCGCTCCGCTCCTATTGGTTTTAACGTGATATATGTAGCCTATAGCCATCCTCGATAAATGAGCTATCTAACACTGAAAGAAAATTTACTGAAAAAATCGGATCGGTAGTTCTTGTTGTTGTTGTTCAACCAAACAAATAAACTCTTCAACTTTATATATTACTAGCTGACCTGTGCAACTTCGTCTGCACCAAATTGGTTATCACTGGTTTCAATTGTATTTTTAAACGCGAAAAAAAATGAATAAAACTGGTATCCAGTTGCAGCCACAACTACCGTTTCCAAAAATGCAAACTATCCACGGATTCACTGAAACATATACCCAGATTACATGTAATTTTTATTTTAAATAAGCCTAGTACCCGTTCGTAGCATCATCATCACCGTTGTTTGTAGTCCGGTAAAGCTGTTAAGACCTTACTCTGTCAATAGCGTAGTCATTTCGAGAAAAAAAAAATCATCTACCAGGTTCAATTAAGATAAAAACTAACCTACATAAAACTAAATAAACATCTCTACCGCTTACTTTATCATAACCATCTTCAACTTGTATTAAAACCTTTTTATACTCCATTATATTAAAGAAAAATATATGAACACCGTATCGAAGCGTCAAACATCGCGCCGAACCGTCAAATGTCACTTGCTTGAAACTATAGTCTAAGAGTTATAAACTGTTTCGAAAACGTATTTCAAATATATTTCTAATACATTTTTATAAATAATCTCTGTACCATTCACAACATAGTGCCTATCACTTCTTGATAATTTATCCATGTTGATATGTTTCTATTGTAGATTATTCTACGTTGTTATACTGAATATTTGGCATTAAATACATAACGTGTATTTGTCACACTTGATATTGGCGAAATTACAATTAAATTAGAATCAGTCAAGCCAGTTTTATACATTATATTCATCCTAACAACGGGCTACCTAGCTGCCGGTAAGAGTTGCGTTTATTTGTGCATATCGTATCTTCACAGACAAAAATATTGATTTTTAAATAATTTTAGGATGTTTTTTTCCACTAACTTAGAAACGTTATTAAAATGGAATTATTATTGAAAGACATTTTTGGTATTGACAATAATGTGCTTGATGCTATTTTTTGGAAATAAAAATAAAAGTAATCTTACCCCATGTTAGAATAGCAGTAATTTTATTATTACTATATTTAGATATAAATAAGTACAAATTTTATCTTCCACACTAATTCAGTTATTACTCAATATTGAGACCGATTTATTGCTATAAAAATAATGTGTATAGAATATAGCTATAGCTATAGTTTAGTGCAGTACTGGCTGCACGATAAAGATAGCGATAATTGTGGCAGCGTGTGTTATCGACGCATTTTTTTTTCGAATTGTATACGCTGTTAACCTGGTAAGGTCTTTACAGCTTCACCGAACTATTGAGTCGAGCGCTGAAGGCACTCAATCGACTTGGGATGTTTGGGCGACCAACTCAAGGGTGCACGGCACACCTCGGCTTGGGCTGTTGCCTGTTTTGTGCAAAAATCGCGACCTATCTGAGCTAACCTAAGCTAAGCTATCTAGATATACGTATATAAGTTATTAAAACATGCATGTGTACCAAGCATGCGTGCCTCAACAACTCCTATATGTATTTTGTGTTGGAAAAATTTCTCCAAACTATATAGGATAGGATAGGGAAAAATAACGGTAGAATTCTTTGTTGTGTGTTAATTTTTCTGAAAAAGAAAAACAGCATGTAAGCGTGTAGGCGTGCACGTGTGTATAGGTGATGTATGTGATGTTGTAGCAGTGATGTAAAGTTTTGTGTCACTGTATCACGTGAGCAGCGTACTCAAGGGCTCCCCGTCGAGGGAACGGACCTAGGCTTGAGCCGTTGCCGAGTGGGGCCTAATCTGGTGTGCGGGAGCGAAATTTACCCCCAGACCATGGTGGAGTGATAATGATTATGCGGGCGTGGATGTGAACATGCATTTTTTGAAGAGACAGGCTGCTACTGATCTTTCGCTGAAGTGATTGAATCAGGAGGGTCGGTAAGAATGTGTCGCGGTCGTCTTCTATACTGCGCAGCGTTGGGTACGGGTTCATAGTTCGTGGCGGATACCACTAAAGGGCTGGGATGATTCGCGGCTTTTTCGAAAAACTACGTGTGAGTGATTTTATATATGCCCATACAGAATGCATCTCCAGGTCCCTGTGGAGATCCTTATTCCGGACGTACCATGGGACACCGGTTATTTTACGTTGGGCTCGGTTCTGGAGAACCTGTAACTTTTGAATACGATTTTGCGTATGTGCAAAAACCGGACAACTGTACGTCATAATCGGACGGATGCAAGTTTTATATAAAGTGAGTTTATGTCTGGGGGATATTTTACTCTTATGACAAAGTAAATGATAGAGACGACCCAAGACCATAGTGGCTTTATTTCACACTCTATATGTGTGTGAATCGAAATTTAAGTGTTTATCTAAAGTGACGCAAGATATTTCACCTCGCCGGCCTAAGCTATTTCGGTTTCGTATAGCCTGATGGTCGACGACGCATATATTTAAAATGGCGTCAATCCCAAGTCATACGTACATACCTTTACGTTTATCGTTGTTTCATTGTATATGGTGAAATCTTAATATCAATAATGTTTAATAAAATGAAATTTGTTCTTTGTTGTTGTATAAAATTATTATTTTTTTAATAAAATATATCAGCAGGTATATATATATGATTGTTTATAAAGAAATGTGTCTGACTATGATACATTCATGCTTTTAATTGCGTTTAAATGTTACTGAAAAAAAAAAATGTTCTTAAACCTATTCATAAATCAAAATTAATCAAATCAAAACGCGCATTAAAAATACAACGTTAACCGGCTACCAAGTGTCCTTTCGGGCTAATACCACTCTCTCACAGAAAATCGACGTGAAATAACAGCGCTTGCATTGTAGTGTTTCGTTTGGTCAGTGAGAGCGTCGGAGGCCCGCTTCTCTTCTCCTTTCCTCCTTTGCCTTCCCTTACCCTCCCCCATATACAGGTTGGCAACGCACTTGCGACACTCCTGGTGTTGCTAGTGTCTATAGAGGTGGTGGTCACTTAACATGACGTGACCCACCTGTTCATTTGCCTCCTATGATACAAAAAAATATATATTGATATATTAAAGAACCAGGTATTCTAAAATTCTTGTTCTTTCAACGTTGCCGGCTCTTGTACTAAGGTGTCGCAAAAAAGTCTAGTTACGTTAACTAGAAATTTTTGTTTTTCGTTCTCCTGGAGAATCCCTTGCGTTTTATGGGACAAAAAGTATCCTGGATGTAGCCTTGTAATATCAGTTATTACTGTGTTAAGTTTCGTTAAAATTGGTTCAGTACTTTCAGAGTAATACGGGTTTAGATTCTAGACTTTGACAGTCCGCGCGGTATTCTAGCCGGACGGACGTGTTTGCGCTCGCTCCGTGTCGTTAGGGTCGTGGTAGGGTAGGTGAACTTATTGAATAATTAGCTTACCTTCGTTGTTTATGGGTGGTTTTTGGTATTGTGTTTCGATCTTTTTACTGACCTGGTGTGCTTACGGATTGCTGAACTAGTTTCGAACCCGACTTGGCTTGTTTCTCTTGGACTTTGGCGTTGATTTCTTTCTTTTGACTTAGCATTGTTTTCTTGGACTGATTCTTCTGTTACTGTGACTTGGCACGTTGTCTGAATCTGTGTCTTTTGCCTCTTGGTCACTGTGTGACCGTCTGGTCACCAGTGAGCCATGAGTGCAAAAAAAGTAACAAAATCTTCTCGTGTGAGGTGTGTCAGAGGGGCAGAGAAGATTGTCGACTCCTCTGACACGGAGGTGGAGGACGGTGCGGCTCCTAAATTGAGCTCGCGTGGCAGGGGGACTGCTCGGATGCGAGGGAGTGGTCGGGGGGTAATGGGGGAGGCCGACGGGTCGTTTGACCGGGCCTTGACTGGCGCTTTGAGCACTGCAGAGTCTGTCCCGGACTCTGCCGCTGGCTCCGCGGCTGTTTCGGTTGCCGGCTCTTTGCCGAGCTCCGGCTCAGAGCGAGAAGGGGTACTTCTAAAGGAGGTACCCCTAATGGATGTATATGCCTTGGACGCTCAGCGTCTTAAGGCTCTTGCCGGCTCAAGTGTAGCATGTATATTTGAGACGGCAAAGAAGTCGAACAAAGTGAGTAGCAAGTGCATCAAGGCACTGAAGGACGCTGCCAGGACTCTCCAAGAGGTGGTGGAGGCTCTGGTGGACCGCACGAAGGGGGAGGAGAACCGCAAACTCCAAAGGGAGTCAAAGACCCTCCGCCGTCGGATTGAAGATCTGGAGGCGGAGAACCTGGCGTGGCGGAGGGAGGTTAACGCCAAAAAGGTGATGCCTCCTCCTCCTCCCCCCATGCCGGCACCTGTGCCGGTAACTGTGGAGCCTGAGTGGCGGCAGGCCCTCACCGAGGCAGTCGACACTCTCCGCACGTCGTTCGGCAACATGCTGAACGCACGTGTGGAGAACCTGGAGCGCCGCCTCCCTCCGGAGGAGTCTATCCGTCCGGCCCTGGCCGGAGACAAGAGAAAGGGCGGAGGGACTGGCGCGGCGAAGTCGACCGCGAAGGCGCCTCCAGCCCCAGCAGTAGCCCCGTCGGGCATAAACTGGGCCGAACTACCGGTGCCAGCGGCGGCGACACATGACACGACGTGGTCCACTGTGGTGGGCCGCAAGAAAAAGGCCGCCAAGGCCCCGACAGCGGCACTTAGGACCACAACCCCGACGGCCCCCAAGTCCCCGCAAAAGCCTGCAGGGCAGAAGCTGCCACCCGTCCCCCAGTCGGCTGCGGTCATAGTGACGCTCCAAGATGCCGCAGCTACTAAAGGGGTCGGGTACAGAGAGGTATTGGTGAAGGCACGTGAAGCCGTGGCCCTACAGGCTATAGGCATCGAGGACGTACGGGTCAGGTTTACGGCCACAGGGGCAAGGAAAATCGAGCTCCCGGGCCAGACCAAGGAAAAAGCTGCTGAACTGGCCCGGGAATTGGAAGGCGCGTTGGCCAACATCGCCACGGTCGCCGTCCCGACTAAGAAAGTGGACATCCGGATCGTCGGACTCGACGATTCGGTGTCCCAGGACGAGGTCCTGGCGATCGTGGCGGCGAAGGCCAACTGTAGGACAGCGGAGGTGAAGGTCGGGGAGATAAGGAGAAATTGGGGAGGGTTAGGTGCCGTACACTTAACGCTCCCGGCGGCGGCGGCCAGGGAGCTGGTACAGGTGGGCAAGCTCATGATAGGGTGGAGCGTTGTGCGTGTCCATCTGCTGGAGGAGAGGCCCATGCGCTGCTTTAAGTGCATGGGCTTGGGGCACACTCGTCCTTTGTGCCCCTCCTCCTCCAGCAGAGGCGAGGGCTGCTACCGCTGCGGCGCAGCGGGCCACAGAGTGGCCGAGTGTAAGGCGGACGTGGCCCGCTGCGTCGTCTGCGCAGATGCAGGCAGGCCCTCGGGGCATGTAATGGGGAGCCGCATGTGTAGGCCCCCCACCATGAAGGGCAGGGACCCCCACGTTTTTGGAACGGGTCCAAAGGTGGCCGCCGCCAGGCAGGAGGAAACTGCTATGGACCATTAATGGAGCACACCATACGCAGTTTCCTCCAGACGAACCTCAACCACTCCGCCGCTGCACAAGATTTGCTCGTGCAGTCAGTGGCGGAGTGGGGCATCGGGCTCGCGGTCGCCGCGGAGCCGTATTTTGTTCCCTCCCAGCCGCAGTGGGCTGGGGATCGGACTGGCTCCGTGGCGATCGTGGCCAGCCGTGGTTCGCCCCTGGCGGTGAGGGAAAGGGGTGCCGGGTTCGTGACAGCCGTCTGGGGAGAGTGCGCCATTGTGGGGGCGTACTTCTCCCCTAACAGGCCCCTGCGGGAGTTCGAGGCGTTCCTCGGCTCCTTGCAGGGAGCTGTCAGGCGGCTATCGCCGCTCTCCGTGGTCCTGATGGGCGATTTAAATGCTAAATCGAGGACCTGGGGAGCGGCAGCCACGGACCTGAGGGGCATGGCCGTTGAAGAGTGGGCAGCCGAAGTGGGGCTGTCCCTCCTCAACCAGGGGAACGTCCACACGTGCGTGCGTCAGAACGGGGGGTCTGTGGTAGACGTCACGTTTGCCACCCCGTCTGTCGCACGCCGTGTGCGGGGGTGGAGGGTGCTTGAGGAGGTGGAGACCCTATCGGACCACCGATATATCAGGTTCGAGGTCTCCACCTCCCAGGCCGGGATCGGCACCCGCCCCCGGAGGGGCGTGAAGTTCCCCTGCTGGGCGGTGAGCCGCCTCAACCGCGAACTAGCGGAAGAGGCGACCATCGTCCAGGCGTGGGCCATGCCCCCCCCGCAGGACGATGTCGACGCGTCTGCAGTCCGCCTCCGTGGTGCCCTCACGGAGGTTTGCGACGCGTCGATGCCGCGGAGTATACACCGCCCAGACAAGCGGGCGGTGTACTGGTGGTCGCCGGAGATCGCTGATCTCCGGGCGGCCTGCTCCGCGGCCCGGCGGCAGTTCGGGCGCAGCCGCCGACGGCGGCACCGTGATCCCGAGGTGGAGGCCCGGCTGTATGGCAACTACCGGGAGCGCAGGAAGACCCTGCAGGCTGCCATCAGCCGGGCGAAAGAAGCGGCATGGGAGGAGCTGCTGCAAACGCTGGAGGGGGATCCTTGGGGGCGCCCGTATCGGATCGTACGCAAGAAGTTACGATCCTGGGTGCCCCCGGCGACGG
>JACEII010001011.1:7031-23267 GCA_014332785.1 Antheraea mylitta
GGGGGGTTTTTGCGAAATAAGGGATGCGGACTCACCGGTGTTGATTCTGCTGGTTTCACTTCACTTCACTCGCGGCGATATATATTGTGCACTATATATGAATCAGTGTCTATGCGCTTTTTACAAAATATTTTAGAATAGTAGTAATGGGTGACTACCAATTCTTGCGTATGAAGAGAGCGTTTTTTGTTGCGTCCGCGGTAAGGATCGTGGCGTAAGTGACAGATGATTGGTAGGAAAAAAAGAAAGGAGGCGGAAGGGATGCTTGTACGTTCGGAAACATGACTATGCAATAATGCGCGCCAACACATATCAATCTTTTTTGTCATCATGGATACGTTAAAAATTCGAGTAATTATGGAATATGAGTACCATCGTGGCAGCAACGCGGCACAAGCGGCACGCAATGTCTTCGACGTTTACGGAGCTAACACTACAAACCAACGCACCACCTATTATTGGTTTGCACGCTTCCATTCTGGGAATTTCGACCTGAAAAATGAACCTCGCGGTCGTCCGAAGACTTATGGTCGACAATGACGAATTAAAGGTGATTGTGGAAGCTAGTGATACACAATCTACGGCTGAATTAGCAGCAGCTTTCGACGTTAGCGTCAAAACAATATTAGTTCATTTGCGTCAAATTGGCAAGGTAAAAAAGCTTGATAAATGGGTGCCTCATGAATTTAATGATCGCCAGGGCAAAGTACGCGTCAAGACGTGCCTTGTACTGCTCAACAGACACACAAATGAAGGAATTTTGAACCGCATTGTTACCTGCGATGAAAAATGGATTTTGTTTAATAACCGCAAGTGCTCACCAAGTTGGTTGGATCCTGGTTCAGCACCTAAACAATGCCCTAAACGAAAACTTACCTCTAGAAAAGTGATGGTCACTATTTGGTGGTCTAGCGCCGGTGTGATTCATCACAGCTTCTTACCAAACGGGGTGAGCGTTACTACAGATGTGTACTGTGAAGAACTGAATACAATGATGGAAAAGCTGGCACATCTCCAACCAGCATTAGTCAATCGCTCGTCTCCGCTGCTCCTGCACGACAAGACGTGACCTCATACTGCACAGCAGACGGTCTCCAAGTTGCAAGAACTGGGTTTAGAAGTTCTCCCTCATCCGCCCTACTCACCAGACCTTGCGCCTAAAGACTACTACTTTTTCCAGAATTTGGATAACTCCTTAGCGGGAAAAAAATTCAATACCCGAGAGGCAGTACAAAATGCCTTTGAAGAATTTGTTGCCTCCCGTCCAGCTGATTTCTTTAAGAAGGGCATCAATAAACTGCCACTGCGTTGGCAAAGATGCATTGATTGTATGGGTGATTACTTCGATTAATACGAATAAAAAATACATGAAAAAAATCCGTTTAAATTTTAATACAAAACGGCAATTTCATAGATAAAGACCTAATATATTATTAGTATATTAGTATTAGTATAGAAAAAAGAAAATAAAAATAACTTAGTATATTGCCCAGCATAAGACAAATTACTACTTTATTTTTATATTTACGTATAATCATGTATATTATTAATGCATTTTAAGATGAGACGAAATTATTAATTTTACCACAGAATGAATCTTAAATAATATCTGTATTAATACTGTGAAGTCTTCATTCATTATTCATATTTTTTTTCTTTTTAATCTCTGAAAGTGCTACTCAGATTTGAAAAATTCATTTTGCATTTTATAATCTAATAGCTGCTGCCTGCGGAGATTGTCCCACCATGAGTTTTTATGCAGTAACTATTTTGCCTCGTTATTGTATTAAAATGTAACTAATAATTTTAATATGTCATGAATTTTGGGGTGACTTTGTGCTTCTTGTGAACAAAATATAATGAATAGACACATTTTAGGTTTTCAACGAGTAGTATTGGTAACAATTCTTATCCTTCAATAAATTTTGTACAAAGTAGTTATTTATGAGTCATTATTTTATTGAAAAATATCGGAGATTGTAATCAATTAAATAGCTAAAACGTTTCAAGACTTTGGTTATCTTTTTAATACAATTGTGAAAAAAACTTTTAAAAAGTTATTTTATGTTTTTTTTTTTTTTTAATTATTTTTTGGCAATCAATCTTTCAGATGATTACGACCATTGTCATGTAGTCAATTATATTACAAGCGTCGTACGATCATTTCAATATTAAGCGTCGTGTGAATCAATATTCTAACGAGATGGTGGATCCCTTGTTAGAACTTTCCAGGCAGTTTTTGTGGCATCTCAGAATTTCATGCTCCGTGGTAATATTTTCCATTCACTTCACTATTGCACAATAAACTAACTATATTACGTAAAACAACAGCAACTTTACACAATATGGAGTCAAGTAACACAAGATTATAAATAAAATATAAAATCCACTACATGATAGTCTAAAATCCCGCCAAAAAACTTATTTTATGTTATTAGTAAAGTTTAATATCTCGAAGCGATTTTGTACCATGGTAGGGGCTACGATCGGCTACCGACATATTTCTGACAGAGCCGACGTATCGATTGTTTTATTCTCGGATCACGGGGTGTCCGGTGGCATTGACAGTATATGTGAGCGTACCCTTAGGTAATGATTACTCAATTTATGTCCTTTATTGCTGTTCTGTTCTCGTTAGTACAGTACCGATGACCTTTCTATTAGGGCGTTGTATAGATTTATGTGGATGCTATAAATTCAGTAGCTAACGTATCTAATTTCATTCACACTTTAGTTATGTTGATCTATTTCGTATGTACTTACTACAGGTCTCGTAGGAAGTGGGTTCAATTTCAACAGATGGATTAATTTCTATGATATAATTGTTGTGTTATGTCTGTGTGTTCAATCTATATCCTTATGTATAATTCTTTAGTCTGTGTGTATGTGACTGAACTCCTAAACGGTTAAACAATTTTTTATGAAATAGTTTTATGTGTTCAGGTGGACGCAAGAATGGCTTAGATTTAAAATTTGGGATATAGGATCTCAAGAGAGAAGAGTAGGCGAATTATTGAAAAAATATATAATATTACACTAAAATGATTATAAACGATGTAACTATAACACAAATTTTAGATTACAAAGAATAGGAAATGTAGGTATGCAAAAACAATATTTCAAGCGTACTATATGTCGAGAGGATTGATTGCGTGACGAAAAAAGCTGAACTGTAAATGCTTATACCTGTTAGATACCACAAGTCGCACATATCATAAGCGAAGTCGCACGATTGGCTTCCTTCACAAAACCCCTGCTTTTATGTTGGTGATCATTCAGAAACATAAATATATTTACACCATATATGCCAATTCGTTACCTATATATATAAAAATCAGTTGCTGTTCGTTAGTCGCGCTAAAACTCGAGGACGGCTGGGCCGATTTAGATAATTTTGGCGTTGAAATATACGTCGTAGTCCAGGGAAGTTTTAAAAGGTGAGAAAATATGGAGATATTGCGAGTAAGATAGCAAAAACAACAAATTTATTTTCCCATACAAACTGTTCTAGCCATTTTCCTGTCAAACTTTTGACTGTCAAACGTCAGACGAAAGGTTATAAAGTTAAATATCATTCTGTCACTACTATACCGTTATTAAAGACTTCTGTTATAAGTTAGTTAAGTTAGTGTGTAAAAAATTATTTACCTCATTGTTTAAAAATGCCAAGGAAAAGAAGGGCTGAAATAGATCGTTGAAGTCAATGAAATGAGCAACCCTCACATGTAAATCGCACTGATGAACACCGGGAGACAGTTAATGATAACATTCGTCTTGGTATGGCAGAATTGCGTTCTAAAGTGAATAATAATTAAGTAGACAAGCTTAGAATGGAACGAGTTCAAGCACATAAAACACAAAAAAAGCGAGCAAGATGAAATGAAATCAAGTGTTACCGCAGAAGAAGTGCTCGTGTGAAAATGGAACGAGTAGCATTTCCCGGTTTCGAGCATGGAAATCATACGTCGCGCGTCCGCGCGTCGGAAAACAATCATTTTTATATATTTACACATCTCAAAAAAATAAGGATTATATAGTTTATCGGAAAGCTTTAAATTGATTGATTGTATAACTCAGTTTTTATTTAAATAAAAATGTTTTATTTAAACGACGTGTTAGGAAGTTTCATTTAATAACAGATCGAAATTAAAATGGTGTAAGATAAATATGTTGAATGAGAGCCACTGTGCGTGTTGATTTATGTGAAAAGTATATGTATTCTTAATAAAATATATCCTACCAAAATAAATATTAACTCAATACGATGATTTTATTGTAGGTAAACTTTAATTTATAAATTCCGAGAGTTATGAAAATTTTGATCGGTAGGCGACATATCGATTAATCTGACCGCGAAAGAAAACCAGCCGAGCTCTCAGGACTCGGCACGGTGGGATGCGACGGTGATGTGGCGGTAGGCACTGATGGCTCCGATAAGTCTGGGTGTACTAGAACACCGACCATGTTTTGCACCTGGCTTCCTTCAATCATTTCTACTTCTTTTAGCTCTTCGGGGGTTATATTTAGAAATGGAATTTCTCCATTTTATCATCCAGTGTCTAATTTTTGTTTGATGGAAATTTGTTCTTGAATTGATTTTTTTGTAGTTTAGCACTATAAATACGTTTTGTTCGGATTAAGAATTGACCAAACTTTTTCAAAAAAAAAAAAGCGATAATCTGCGGTTATTGTTTTACATTCAGCAAAGCGTAATAGATAGTTGCAAGAACTGGGACATGTACTTAGGTTGTCCTGCCGCTCTATCCACATTTTGCAAAACGGGCAATACATTACTACTTAGTATTAAAACTATTTGTATTTTTTTTTTCAAAACACTATTAGACTCGCGTTATCTTTTCAAAGACAATTGATATCATTTTTTATGACATTTTGTGTCGTATAACAACCTACGAAGTCTGGCGTTACCGATCTAAATTTTCAGCCATTTTAGCGAAGAGAGAGTTTTCATTTTGTTAAAATAGGTGATACGAAGTACACCGAGTCATCTAGTTGAAAATAAATAAAAAATAGATAATCGACAGTGGGAGTTAAAAACAGCCCGTGACGAACTATGTAGAATCGTTCGAATGACATTAGCCTCCCAGAGCATTTAAATTTAGATATTAATAATGAGTCAAACTTCTGGACATGACACAACTACATGAGTTAAACTGAACAAACGGATTGTGTTAAGTTACCAGATTGTTTTTCTTTAAATATAAACGACTGTAATAAGACCGTATACGTATTATATGGATCCGAGTACTGAGTGACGAAAGAGATGGATGAGAAAAATTGACATGTGGCAAAGATATGGCAAATGTTCTGCAGAGTTATTTAATTTAATACCTTCCTCTCCTTCCTATAACTAAACCACCCGCGCTGGGCTTCGGAGACATAGTTTTACGGTAAATCCTATCTGGGCACAAACTAAGAAGTTCGCACCTTCTTATCTTTGCCGTACCATGAAGCTGTGGAACGATCTCCCGGTTAGTGTGTTCCCTCCTTCGTTTAACATGGGGCCCTTCAAGCGTAACGTAAAGAGACATTTACGCAGGCCGGCATGACAGCGGCGACCGCCGAGGGATGGTGTGTCTCTCGGTGGTCGCCATTGTTTTTGGATTGTACTGTGCTCACCATCAGGCACAATGCAGTTACTTTGCTATGCTACAATAATAAAAAAAAAGATGCGAATGTTAAGATGTCTAGTGTAACAAGCATGGGTAAGATTAAGAATGCCTATGTCAGAGGAAGTTTGAAGGTAGCTCCACTGGCAGAGAAGTTGAGAAGTAATTGTTTCCATGGTACAGTCATATATGACTAGAAAAATTTTAAGTATGAAGGAGGATGGAAAAAGGTATGGATGGATTGTGTAAAAAATGATTTCTTTATAAAAGTTTTGAATAGTCAGGTGAAATTTGTGAGGAGTGCGTGGAAACGGAAAACATACTGTGCCGATACTTAGGTGGGATAAACGCAAGAAGAAGATGAAAAATTAACACAACTAATAGGTCGACAACCACGGCACGTTATTTTTCACAAGTAAAGTGGATGGAAAATAATACAACAGAGTTTAAAATCTGCCACAAAACTTCCACGAAAATTCTGACAAGCCACCATCTTGTTTGAACATTGAAATTATCGCAAGATAGTAGTAATAACGAGGAAGACTAATTGCCAAAAAAAATAAACGATTACCGTTAAAAGGTCAGTAATAAGAGACGATATAATACTAATATTTTTTGTACTAAACTGTCATTCACATTATTATTATTTATTATTGGAAAATATCTATTCAGCAAGATAAATTTACCAACTTTGATATCGCCTACATAAAGGCACGTTCTGAATTAAAGATCAAGGAGATGAAAGGAATCTCATTTTCGCTTTTTATTGCTTCAAATTATTTTATCCATACGCCTATCGAATGGCTTTGATGACTTGCTTTTGAGTCGACAGTACCCGTGATCAATTCCTACACATGACTTTTATGTAATGACCATACTATGATTGGGTACTCCGAAAGCGTTTGTTCGGACACCATGTAAGTAATTCTATGGCTTTTTTATGGAGGATATTTTTTTACTGTGGTGAAATATGTATATCGGGGGAGTTTCTATTAATCTAAGCCCGTGCTATTGACTATACAAATCGAGTGACTACTGACATGTTTCCGTACTACTGGCTATATGGGAGAGTTACTATTGACTGGTTACTATTTACCCCTTTATGAAGCCTCATTGGTTGGAGATATCGGATTTCCATGCACCTTAAATATTATATACTATCAGCTTTGGCTTATTGTTTTAAAAGGCATGCAATGACGAGACACTCGGCATCCTCGTTCAGATACTTGGGTTATTCACATTTACGCATACGCACTTTCGCTACTATATAGTCTAGTATTGTATTTTTGTTTATATTCGATTGATCTTGGTGGATTGTTAAAATTAAAACCATGACGTCACTATGAATGACGTCATACTTTTATATTGACGCCACTGTGTCTTCACACCAACATATACTTAACAATAAAATAAATCGAAACTCGCGTCTTCGAGTTAACCAAATCTACTTAAGTTTAGTCAAAAAGGTTCTGGTGATGCATTGCGATACTAAACATGAGTAGTCCGTGAAAGATTAATCATTTAGTGCATGTTCAGCTCTCTATTTTTATTTCCTGATGTACACGTTTTATAGCAGTGGCGGTAAACGAACATACGGATAACTTGATGGTAAGTGATTATCGCCGCCCATGGACACCTGTGACACTAGGGGGATCACAGATGCGTTGCCGGCCCTAAAGAAATGAGTAGGCTCGTTTCTTGAATGATGGTAAATTATAATGGTCTGGAAACGCTGCCGCTGGGAGTTCGTTCCAGAGAATAGACGTACGCGGGAAAAAAGAACGTGAGAACTGCACCGTGGACGACTTCCAACCATCGAGATGACACTGATGACGTAGCAAATTTACTAAAGCAAAGTTGATTGAAGTTAGTCTTAAGTGTGACATAATAGTGTACTCTCATGGCAACTTTAAAGTCAATTTACGCCACTGTGTTTTATACGAATTTCTACGAAGAAGAAATGCTAGTACAGAGGTAAAAATTTATTGATAAAGAGTTTGAATAAGGTACTTATAACTATCAATTGCGTTTGTCCTTACAAGACATGTACACAATATCCATTATAATTCCAAAAAATTATTACAGTAAACAGTGTATTGCGATAAATAATGAGAAACGCATGCAGAACCGTGAACATAAGATAACTAGTATTAACTGAGTGACTGGTTACTTGTTAGTAATATTTTTATAGGATACTCAGTACTCAATACTCGTTCTAAATCAATTAAAAAAGTAGGTGCTTAATATTTGACCTAATTATCTAGAAAATACAAAAATTACAGTCAATCATTTACCCGTATATGTTAAGGCACAGTATCAATGACCGTCGGGTGTAGTAAAAATGTAGTGAAGCCAACCAACTAACAAGAAATAACTTTTCGAAGTTTGTTCAAACAAAAGAGTTTATTGTACGTTCTATTATCAAAGGTTATAAACTCCGGGTCTCCGCTCAGGTTTTGTCACCGGTGATTCATTCTAGATCTATTTAAATTTGTACCTATACTTTTGAGAGTCTTCGAACTAACTTTAATTTAGGTTCTCTTTGTTGTTTATTAGTATTTATTTTGATATTTTTTTCATGTTAAACGTGACCATGAACTATCACACGATTGAAGCTTGTTACTCTTTAAACAGTCACGGTGTTTGTGTAGTATAATTCGTATAGTTATCATAATAAGAAGTATGCTTAATGTGGAGTCAAATTTTACAGAACATTGTATCCTTATGTTTATTTCTTTATTAAAAGCTATGTCTTTAAAAGAACCGTTATCTTGAGAAATAACTCTGCCTAAGTTTAAAACGACATCTAGTCAACAGTAAAGTATGTAAATACAAGACAATAAATTCTATTAAGAACGAAGCAATTTCCCAATCGCAAAATAATTGAATTCACTTCCGAAACAAAGAGAAACTTAATTGTCTTACAGGCGAGTGCCACGACAATACCACAGATAACAAACTCTTAACGACATCTTAAATAATACTAGCCTCTCCCCGCGACTTCATCCGCAAGTAATAATTACTGGGCTAAACGCTAACTTTAACTCACGACTTCGTTTACGTAGAAGATGTAAATATTTTTTAATGATATATACGTTAATACAGATTTTGAAACATTCTTCATTGGGGCCCCACTCTTATTGGTGTTAGCGTGAGACTATTCATTAGACAGACTTCACTCTTTTTTTTTTCGGTACGGCCTCTGCCTATGTAAGCAATTTCGCTAATGTCAAATGTGACTAATACACGTTCTTCTTCTTCTTCTTTTTCTTGTTTTGGCTCCGCAGAAGCACTTGCCAGTGTCAATGTTTTCTTTCAATGGATAGTACAATAATATTACAAGCCTCGAGTGATTATTTCAATATTCAGTGTCAATATTTTCTTTCAATGGACGTTATAGTATAATAATATTACAAGCGTCGTGTGATCATTTCAAAAGTCTAACAAGATGATCCCTTGTTAGACCTTCCAGGGAGTTTTTGTGGCATCTTAGAATTTCATGCTCCGTGGTATTATTTTCCATTCACTTCACCTATGCACAAAAAACAACTATATTACGCAAAACACCACCAAATTTACACAACATAGACTCAAATAACAAAAGATTATGAATAAAATATAAAATCCACTACATGACAGACTAAGACCCCGCCAAAAACTCCCTAATACACGTTTTACACTGAATTCTCAAATATTCAGTACAACGTAGAATAACCTAAAATAGCAACATGTCAACATAGATAAATCACCAAAGAATATACAAAATCAAGTCCAAAAGATAGAACTGACATCAAGGTGTTTATAAAATATGAAATGCCTCAACCTATTCGAATTAAAGCCGGGGCTTGAAGTACATATTCAAAATATTCATATTCAAATTAAATACATGTAAATACCGTGTACGCGTAAGTAACCAGTCATTAGTAGCTAATAGTATGGACGCAAGTAAATAATAATCATTTGTAATACTAGGTGTTGCACGCAGCTCCGCATGCATTTTTTAAATTGTATTAAATAAATGTAAACTTTTGAGACAACGTAAAATTACACAACTGCTCTTTCAAAAACATTTGTAAGTGTAACACGCACATTACTTAGTGTAACAAGTAACGAGTACATTAGATATGTAAATGTTTGGTGAATGGGATTTACTATCGGCAACTTATTAGAAACTTTAACAAATCAAATCAAAATACTCTTTATTCAATGTAGGCCCTGAAAATGCAGTAATGAACGTCAAAACTACCACCGGTTCGGAATACAACCCAATCACCGACAAGAACTGGCAAGAAACTCGATCTGGTTTGGTTTTGGTTTGGTTTACCTACAAACTTTAACAAACAAAATACTCAGTACTCGTTTACAATAAATAAGAAAAAAATATATACTATACATTATCTGACAATACGTCTTAAAAATATTATTGTATATATTATATATTATTATTTATTATATATATTATATAGTATTATTATAATATATATAGTAATGTTATATATAGTTATAAACAGACTTTGCAATGCATTTCTGTAACGTTACAATTTTTTTAAATATCGTCCTAATTCATCAATGTATTTACAATTATTTTGCTAAGTTCAATTTAAAAAAATCTAAAATGTCCTTTGGCAGAAGCCATATGTATGTGCGAAGTGACGATGAAAGTATAGTGTCATAAGTGTTAGAATAGGAAACGATATCGTGCAAACAGCGGGTTGGAAGGCTCTTTTCCGGGGTATCGGACCTTTTATATGTGTTTGCCATAAGGTTAAGATGGCATTCGTTTAATATATATATATTACAGGGAGTTTTTGGCGGGATTTTAGTCTGTTATATAGTGGATTTTATCTTTTATTCATAATTTTGTGTTACTTGACTCCATATTGTGTAAAATTTGTGGTATTTTATGTAATATGTTTCCTCTATTGTGCATGAGTAAAGTGAATGGAAAGTAATACAACGGAGTATGAATTCTGAGATGCCACAAAAAATCCCTGGAAAGTTCTAATAAAGGAGCTACTATTTTGTTGGAACATGGAAATAATTGCACGACACATTACCTGAATATCGATCTCCTAACTTGTCCTGATAATTTTTAAACTTATTTTTGACTTTATCAACTCCATGTGCCGAGGTTTTAGAACAATTATGTTTTATGATTAATCGAGGATTAAGAAGATAAAAAATGTCTGAAATATTATATAAAAGATTCGACGCTTATGGTTTTATATTAACTTGGACATAGAAGAAAACTGGCTAAAGAATACATTTTTTTTTTTATTGAAGCACGATATAGTGACTGCACTACGCTTGATGTTAAGCATAGTACAATCCAAAAACATCGGCAACCACCGAGAGACATTATCCATCGCCGGTCGCCGCAGTCATGCCGGCCACAATGACGAAAGTCGCCCGGTACAGGCGATATGCACAGGCTGATCCCGAAACGCGACGCGCAGAAGCGAGTCACTATGACGGGCTTTTTCGCCATGTACATGGTGGTTGCGACCCAGTCGGGCTGTAAAACCCTACCACCCTGCTTTCGCCATTGACTCGTTCGTTATTCAGCAGGGTGCACCACGTGCAGGTGAGGTTAGCTTGGGTGTCTCAAGTCTTAAGATGTTACGCGACACCCCTTACACCTCCATCTATATCATAAGAACTACCTTTATCGACAACTTCAGAATTGGCAGTATGGATTAATTCCTTCGGCTGTCTTACTTGACGAATATTATTACTAGTACTATCTTTATTATAGAAGAAAATTTTAACAAAAAAAACGACTTCAGAAAAATCTACTTTATGAAAATATATCAGAACGTCTTTGACGATAGTTAGGTACGCACCTAGCCTTGGATTATCATAAAGCTAACAATATTTCAACGTCTCGTATATCTTCGGAATCCAAGGTCCCATGTTAATAACATAGGAATATGACCAAACTAAAACTATCACATTTCCAATTTTTTTTTCCAAATTGGTTTATAAATGAAGAAGTTCCGATGTTACAAATATCAATAAAAAATATAAGCACATTGAAAACCTCCTTCTTTTCGGACACATCTAATATATAAAAATCCCTTGTCACGGTGTTAGTATTCGAACTCCTCCGAAAAGTCTGAACCGATTTTTATGAAAGAAATGTATTTAGTAAGTATGAGAATAGGTCGTAAAATATACTTTATACCTTTAAGTGATTAGGGTGTCTCTGTCCAGATATTTTTCCTAATAATATTGTTTTTTTTCTTAATATATTAAATACTTATAGCCCCAATTTTTAACACTACTAACCATTCCCTTTCTTTTTATTTGCAATTTATTTTTATTTGGCTACATTTTTTTTATTGGTAACAATATCGAATGACGGTGAATCAATCCATCATGAGAAAACTTTGAACCTGAGAAATATTTTGATAGCACCACTGTGTGTGGTTAAACATGGAACTGTATATATCTGTGCATTACGTTGTTCCCAACTACGTCGTGGGCTAGTATAGCAATTATGCCTATACCTTCCTGTAGGAGATCTTCATATGCAATGTGTCTCTTACAGGCTGATATTAAGGACCAAAAAAATCACTCTAAATCTCGATATTTGATAGAAAAAGGCGTTAATGTACAAAAATCCATAATTAAAAATTATAGTGGTCGCCATTTTGCATTTCCGCCTGGAATTGATTGGCCGCTACCATACGACTTGCAGATTAAGTTCTAGATCTCAACAATGGCGTCACCTACTAGGTCTAAACTGCTATGGACCGCCCTGGTAAACCCAAGAAAGTAAAATCGGTGACACCGCTGATACATACGGCTAGAGATACATGATACATAAATACATTAATAAAAGTTTGTATATTTGTATGAGGTAATATCTTAAACTAATTAATTGATACACAAATAAATTTCATTGATTTAAAGCTAACTTTATCCTTGAGTGATATATTATTTGAATTATGGTATAACTAATACATATGGAATCGTGGACGATGGTTAGTGATTAAGTTATAACGTATAGAGTAAGTATTACGAACCTCTGTCCAGGGCTTTTGCTTTCACTGCTCGCGTTGATGCTTGAATCATCATCTTCCTCTCTGGACGTGGCTGCAGACAATACCCTGGATGAGCCGGCGTTGACTTCGCTTCCATCATTGTCTTCACCTTCAGACGTTCTAGTCGTCCCTTCCTCTGCCTATTACAAATGAAAAAATCATATAAATCCATGTAAAAGTAAGTTACATTCGAAATTACAGCGGGGAACATAGAACGTTAGAATATGGATGAAACCGAGAGTAGAAGTTCTTAATATTTATCTTCTATATACATATATATAGAGAGGTAAAAACAATTATTTGCATCTTCCTTCTTTATTTCTCGATCGATTTTCTATATTGATTTTTTTTGTTTGGTGGCTATTGACGAGCAGTAATGTCATGTTAGTAAAAGAAATTTGAAAGAAATTCGAGCTTTTTTCTTTAACATTGAATCTTCTTAAATTTCGATTACTAGCCTGTATGTAAATACCTAAAAATGAAAAATTTCTTTGTATGAGATAAGCATATTCTTATACAAGAACAAAAAAATGTATAAATATTTAAAAAATACATGAGGCAACTTATAACAAAATTTATCACGTCCGATTTTTAGGTACTCTTATAATTATATCTACCACTTGAGATCGTCTGTAGTCCGGTGAAGCTGTTAAGGCCTCACTAAGTCAATAGCGTAGTCAGATCGTAAAAAAAACTTGAGATCGTCAGTGGACAAAATTCGACCATGATTAATTATCCTTTTAAATTCTAATATTATTGAGGCTTTTTTGTTAGAGAGTATGACGAATAAATAGATATAAATAAAGGCTTGGATTAGTCCATGCTATGGAAGAAACTTCCTATTTTTTTATAATACACAAAAGTTAACAGACAGATGAAAGAAACATATAAAGATCTCGGTAAAGAAATGTCAAAAGGAATTCGGAACCTGAAGCTATCTCGTACATTGAGAAATTAGGTCTCGAGAGAAATAACTTCTTTTTTACACTTCATCCTCTTAGCCTACTTCTACTTATGAACGTATAAGATGTCGCGACAAAATATAGTAAATTGTATTAAAGCTAACTCACTAATTGTTTTTTTATACGTATTACGTAAGTCCACCTACTCGACGACAGTTTGTGGACAAATTTATTGCACTGCGATGGACTTAGTTCAAATTAAGTAAGGTACGACTGATTTTTTCGACGAAAACTAATTTGTTCTGAGTACGTTTTTACTTTTACGATTAATTTCGTTTAAGTAATAGAATAGATACGGACATTCAATAATTAACTTGCGTAATTGATTAATTATATTTTATTTGTATAACATCGGTGCCCAAGAAAGGTCAAGAGAGTGTACATTTTAATGATCCACTGAAGCCTAGATGAAACCGGATTCTGGGAAAGCACGTATTGCTCTCGGACGAGGTACATATGGTCTCAACCAAAAGTGTCCTGGAATTCTTAATTATAAGGGGTCTAGGCAGGGAGCTTTAGTAATATGGGGCGATCACAATAGATCTGTACTGGTCACAGTGATACAGGACTAAGATTTGCATAGCTCCGTTTCTAGAATAGAGTAATTAACTGATTCTAAAGAATATGTTCGTAAAAGAAAGCAATGTTATTAAAAACATTAGAATTAAAAAATAAAGCACTCTTCGTTTATCAGGCATGTTTTAAGAATGGAAGAAAGCAGGATATTTAAAAGACTTATGTACAGAAAATCTTGGATAGGATGAAAAGCTTGATGTAAGACTAAAATTATATAGTAGGATGATGGTTATAATGGGCTAAAGACAATTAAAACAGAAATTTATAAAGAGTTCGTAGGAAACTGATCAACGTGAAGGAATTTATTGAACCAGACTAAGAATGCAATAAATGCAAAACAAAAAAAAAACTAAATCTTTAAACATAAAGTATATATAAACTTCATAAGTAAAAAACAAGTTCAAAAATTATAATTAGAGTTGTTAGTAAAAACCCTCTCAAAATAAAACCGGTGCTATTTCGTTGAGGTCATAATTAATTCTGTTTATAAATTGTCAAGATTTACCATGCGCTACCTTTTATTTAAGGGCTTAATACTTATTTGTTCTTTTATTTTTTATATAATAGGAGGCAAACGAACAGGTGGGTCACCTGACGTTAAGTGATCACCATCGTCCATAGACATTTGTAACACCAGGGGATTCGCTTCGTTGCCTTCCTGTGTTGGGAAGGGGCAGGGAAGCAAGTGAAGAGGAGAGAGAGAAAGTGAAGAGAGGTGGGCCTCCGGCGCTCTCACTGACCAAACGAAACGCAACAATGCAAGCAATGTTACTTCAATTTAGTTTTGTGTAGGTCGGGTGGCACTACCCAGGGCGAGCCAACCCATTCATGCTAAAGCCAGTAATAGCTTCAGCGTGGTTCTACTTCGTACAAAATTTATAATACATTGACTAAAAAAATAACATACATACAATGTAGATTATAGTAAAATTAACCCGAAATGTATTAGTATAGTTTATTATTATCTTCACAACAAACAAAATTATATAGGAGTTGTTTTTCATATTGAAATCCAGAACGTTACCTACTTCTATTCAATGAAAATATGAATACATCTATCAACATACCAATAAATTACTATTAATACGACATAAATTTTCTTTTAGTCAAATTATATAGTACGTCGTCCAGCGATAGAAATCTGGCTATAACTTATATTTTTATGTTACAATATAATTATTTTTTGTCATATTCTAAATTAGTATATGTAGCGACTGTTAACGAATAGAGACGTAAATTGTAATTAATTTAATCTTGAATATTAGTATGTTGTGGTAGAAATATTACTGTTAAATTGTCTGTAAGCCATACCAAAACAACCATGCAAAAAGAGCCTACAAATTCACATGCGATAAATAAGTGACATTCAATTTAATATATACAAGTTTATACAATATTTACTTATGACCAATGTGAGGATACATTTTCATACATAGAAATTTCATTCCAAGCTGAACGTTACTTATATTAAGGTTACCAAACAAATTATATATACATATATAGATATATAACATCCATTATATAGAGTACATGAATGTATTCAGTAGTTTTTGGAGCATATTCTCTTTAGAGTTTATTTATTTATTTTAGGGTCGTCAACATGACAATACATTAGTAAATATATTAAAAGTATGACTATTATGAATCATTATAAATGCAGTCAAATATATCAGTAAATCAGTCAGTTGCTGTGGGTTGTAAATTTACGGTACAAAATAGTAAGTAGATATACAGTCCGTCTGATATTAAGTTATTACTACATCTTATAGTTACATATTACCAATATCAAAAGGATCGCAGCCTGGCAAAAATTAATATATACATAATTTATTTATATAAAATTTCATAATACATTTTGTTTTTTTTCTTCATTTTCTTGTACTCCATTCCTTAAAATCCATATTTATAACCCATTACTTAAAATACTAATACAATATTCCACCCGGTATATAAGAAGACGCGAGTAAAACACTGCAAGGAAAGAGATAAAAGCACCAATTTTTGACACCCTCTAAAATAAAACAA
>JACEII010001012.1:0-11500 GCA_014332785.1 Antheraea mylitta
TTTCCCTTTCCCTTTCCCTTTCCCTTTCCCTTTCCCTTTCCCTTTCCATTTCCCTTTTCTATAACTCCTCTCCATTTCCCCAAACACAGGCTGGCAACTTGTGACTCCTCTGGGGTTGCTAGTGTCTATGGACGGTGGTGATCGTTTAACAACAGATGACCCGCATGTTCGTTTGCCTCTTATATGATATAATAACACTTTTTAGTTTTAAATTGTGGTTGATTTCATTAATTTACAACTCATTTTTATATTTTGGCGCCATTTAACATATTTAGACGAAATCAAATCAAAAATAGTGTATTCAGTTTAGGACCTCGGAAGGCGCTTGTGAACGTCAACACTAACACCGAATGGAAAGTAATCGAGTCATCGCGAAGAATATAAAATATATTTGATCAGTTCTATGTCTCCCATTTACAATTTTCAGAAACTCTTTTATGTTATTCATTATTATTCGAAATATGTCACTTGAACAAATAATGGCTACTGCAAACAACTTTTTACTGTCGCCTTCGTATATGTGATGTTTTTTTTTTTTTGTTTTTAGTAATGCGTTTCTTTTTCTAACCGTCTATAATTTATTCACTTGAAAGGCCTTTTCAGTTTTACCGGACTAATGGGGTGAGCGATCCTCAGCCACATTGGCTTGAGCTGTGACCTTGGATGCAACAATGCGAATCTTACTAAGCTAAACTAGCTAAACTAATTATACATATACATTTTAGGAATACCGAACCATGCCTTTACTTGGCGGCTTTTACTAAGAAGCCGAGAGAGCATGGATTTGCTCTCCTCATATTGTTGACCAATATAAAAACGCTATATTACAATAAACCACATTTGATGCAACAACGGGAATGTTACTAAGCTAAACCAGCTAAGCTAATCATACAATTTAGCAATACCAATCTATATTCTTTTTTTATTGCAGCACGACAAAGTTACTGCACTATGCTTGATGGTAAGCATTGTACAATCCAAAAACAGTGGCGACCACCGAAAGACAGATCATCCATCGTGGGTTGCCGCTGTCATGCCGGCCATGATGACGAAAGTCACCCTTTTAGTAAAGAGCCGAGAGAGCACAGATTTAGTCTTCACACATTGCTGAGATACATGTTACAAAAGCAATAAATTCATGGCTAGGCAACATAGGTTCGAACCCTAGCATTTACTTACGAAGTTTTCAGAATTCACGTACATTTACTAATTTAAATTGGTAACACTATCGACTAACGGTGAAAGAAAACATCGTGAAGAAACCTCATCCTGAGAAATGTTCTTGTAGTATTACTATATGTGGAAAAACATAGAACTGTCGATTTCTCGCGTGATGATTACGCTCATACCTTCCTTCTGGATGAGGATGATGACGATAACTTAATTTCCGTTGTATTATAAAATATAGAGTATAAAATATATACTAATTTATCGTATTAATTTTTTATTTCAATTTTTTTACTTATTTTTTTGACAACACTATCTGTATATAGTTGTTTATTTTGTTCCAACTCAAATAATTGTACAGCCATTACACTGTGTATAAAAACAAACGACAGCAATGGTTAAATTTCACTTTCTCAAGTAACATCTGTCAAGGAAGTTTGAAATGTTAGGGAAA
Source organism: Antheraea mylitta (assembly GCA_014332785.1). Taxonomy (NCBI): domain Eukaryota; kingdom Metazoa; phylum Arthropoda; class Insecta; order Lepidoptera; family Saturniidae; genus Antheraea; species Antheraea mylitta. The sequence goes on from JACEII010001012.1 coordinate 1,622, forward strand.
TTAATTATAACAGTTTTAGCATTTTATTTGCATTTATGTGATGCAATCACATACGATCCTTATTATGGAGTACCTCTAACGGAAGAACGAATGGAAGAATTAACAGCAGCTGGTGCACTCGAGTAAGATTATAAATATTTTATACTAATGCGTTTTATTTCAGTGAATATAATTCCAGTCCCTTTGTTACCTCTCATTTGCATGATCGGTGGAGTTGGTAATTATATAGCATTGTTACTTCAAATAATATTTTGGTATTATCGGGAAGACTTTTCTAAAATGGTGTGCCAAATGTCTACAATTTTATAATTGACAATTCACTGTACTGGGCCCTCGTATTTATAATTTATGAAATATTAATCTTAATATATATCTGGAACCCATCCGAATAGTTAAAAAGAAAGTATAAGACTGGCTTCTTCAACGTAACAACAAGGACACCGAAAATATTTTAACATCCCTATAATAAATAAACTGGTTGCACTATTTACACCCCCATCATTATTATGTACATACATCTATAAATACATACCCACATATTTGCACACACTCACACACACATACACACGCGTAAGCACACTTGCACGCTCACACACATGGACGCACACATGCACGCTCACACACATCCACGCGCACACACATACACGCACGCACATATGCACGTACACACGCACATACGCGCGCACGCACGCACGCACGCACACACGCGCGCATACTCAAATGTTCATGAGTTTCAAACATTTTAGTAAAATTAGTGGAGTTTGCGCTGGCGTCTCTGATACAGTCTTCAAGACTAGTACAGATGTCAACATGAACTTAAATTGGCGCCGTCAGTGATATTTTAATTTTTTAAACAATTTATATATAACGTTTTGCGCAGTCTATTATTATTATTATTTAAATGTATGCTCTCAAGCACTCTCTTCCGCTCATTTTTTTAAATATTCTTTAGTAAGTGATATATTAACTTAACTAAATATTTGTTTATTTCTTTACTCATAAGAACACATAACATTTAACCACAATCTCTCGCATTCTTCTCGCTCTGTAACAATAAATAATAATTAGTACAGTGCGAGGAAACCGTACCAGGGTAATCCCTCTAACGGTAGAAATGGGTCGCCACCCTATTCAAGGGTGTGTCTAGTATGTGAGGGTATTAATAACACCTCTTGTGGGGTTTTCGGAGCACGCCTCCTTCACTCTTGCCAGCGAATAAGTGCCCGTGCTTGCCGTTTGCTTCTTTTTCTTTTAGTTGAAGTCTGCGTGTCTTGATTATCGGGCGTTTCGCCGTCAGGAGGTCTAGTGTGAAGCGGTGCAATGTCCTGGAGGTGGACATGCACCGAAGTGGATACTTCTACATATACTACGAAATAAGTTCGTGGCGAGGCTGCTTATAAAGCTATCGAGGCTCTCTATTCGCAGATCGCGTGCGATTGTCGCGTTCCTCACATATCGTGGGGCCCCGACAATCATTCTCAACGTCTGACTTTGTTGGGCTCGTAGTCTGCGTTTAAAATAATCTGACACGCAACCGAACCAAGCCGGGGCTGCGTACGTGAGTCGTGACCTCACGTACGTCTTATAAAGGCCTAGCTTAGTGCGATACGGTAGTCTTGAGGTGAATACCGGGCATAGCATTCTCCTCGCCACTCTCGCCCGCGTGGTGCCATCTTCGACGTGTTTTTTAAACGTCAACCCCTTATCGATAGTAATTCCTAGGTACTTTACATTGTCCCTCCATGGTAAAGCCTGTCCTCGGAATGATACGGGGGGTGTCGGAATTTTAGAATGTCGTATTTGTAAGGCCTGCATCTTCCCGATGTTGACAGCTAGCCGTCACTTGTCGAGCCAGTCAGGAAGCATGTTCAGTGTGGGTTGCAGTGATATTGCGGCTCTCTTTCTATTAATAGAAGTCGCCCAATAGGCTGTATCGTCGGCGAACAAGGCTAGTTTTGCCTTGCCCGCCACTGGGACGTCGTCAGTATAGATTGCGTATAGCAACGGTAAGAGGTAGCTGCCCTGCGGCACGCCTGCTCGTACCTCCAGCTCTCGGGATATCTTGTCCTCTATTTTTACGCGAACGCGTCGATTCTCCAGGGACGCTTTGATAATTCTTTGTAACCTTACGGGTATGGTAGTCGACACTGCTATCTTATATAGCAATCCGTCGTGCTACACCTTGTCGAACGCTTTCTCCATATCAAGGAGGACTATGGTGGCGTGGTCCTTCTTGTTGTGCGTTTCCACAAGGCTGTGGATTACTCTTGCTAGTTGTAGGGTCGTCGAGTGGCCTTCCCTGAACCCTAACTGCTCACTCCGTAGGTTAACGTGGGTTTTGAGCATGCTCAGCACTATTCTCTCGAAAGCTTTTGAGAGTGTGCTGAGCAGCGTAATAGGTTTATAGCTCTCTGGGTGCTTCAAATCTTTTCCCTGTTTGGGGATCATCACGACCAATCCCAGTTTCCACTCTCTGGGTATGTGGCCCGCCCTTAGGATACCATTGTACAGCCTTGTCAGGGCCGCGACGGTTTTATACGGCGCCTGACGCAACATACTATTGGTTACTCTGTCGGCTCCTGGGGCTTTCTTGGGTTTGAGGTGTTTAATCGTGCGCTGTACTTGGCGCGGCGTGATAAACAAGTTATCATTTGGTTGTTCTGATTGTGATTGAGAACTCAGGTAATTCATGATCTCGATGTTGTGTTGTTGATTTATGACGGGGTTGGGCGCGAACTGATGCCATAGATGGTCGGCGAATATTTCGGCCCTGTCTTGGGCCATGAATTTCATTAAACCGTCTTTATCCACCAATGGGTGCGGTTTTTTTGGTGCCGCTGTCAGGTCTCGACACAGCCGGTGCACCGAGGGGATGTGGTCTCCAATGCTCTCGACGTGTGCGTCCCATGAGGCGACCGCATGGTCATCTAAGGCGAGCTTAACGCGCGTCACCAGCGAGTTGAGGCGAGTTTTCAAGCTCGGGCAACGGGTATTCTGCCATTGAATGCGAAGTCTTCGTTTTTGTTGTATGAGGTCTCTTAGGTCTTGCGGTAGGGATCGCTGCCTACTACCGACAGGTTTGGCGCTCGAGGATACCTCCACGGCATTGTGGAAGCATCGTGTGATGTCCTCGGCCAAAATCTCGACATCTTCGATTGTAGACATCTTTCTCGTAGGCGTATTAACTTCCAGCTCATCCCTGAATTTCTTCCAGCATATTTCTGTGCGTGGAGGGGGAAATCCTATTCTCGCCAGAGTCGTGTAAATCTCTAGTAGTACTGGCCTATGGTTCGACGGTAGGTCTAGAAGCACCGTCTGGATTGGCGCGGTGCTTAGCCCTTTGTACAGACAAATGTCCAGAACATCGTTCGTTCCTCGCCAGTGATGATGTGTAGGTGTTTCCGGTCCGATGACGTCATAGCCATTGTCCTCGGCGTGTTTCAGAATACGAGCGCCTAGCGCTGTGTCTCTGGAGGAATTCCATGCTCGGTGTTTTATATTTAAATCACCGGCTACGACTGTTGCGTCTTGAGTTCTTATTAGCAGGTCTTCGAGCTCGCTTCTCAACATGTCTGTATTTGCACCGGGAGGTCTATAAGCGGCAAAAAATCGAGTATTGCGGCCTGCTATACTGACCAGCACCCCAAGCGTGTAGAGCGACTGGTATTCTACGTGTGGTATGCATTGGTGCAGTATGTTGTTTCTAACGATCACCGTCAACCCCCTGTAGGCGGTGCCAGTGGCCGACACTTCGTCTTTACTATAGACGCTGTAACTCGGAATCTTGTAGGTATCGCTGTGATGGAGAAATGTTTTCGATATCAACATAATATCCACTTTGTATTCTTTTAAAAAGTGGATTAGTAGTCTCCTCTTCTCTTTTAGAGAACGGGCGTTCCAGTGAACAATTCTGATTAGCGTATTGTCCATTAAGATTTCCTTTTTTGTTTAGGACTTCTAATTATTTCCTTGAGGAGCTTTAGAGCCCCTCCCTCGGCTAAAAGGTTTCTCAGTTCCTCTATAAGTCCGCTCGGTTTTTCCGGCTTTGTTTGGCCGGCTTTCTTGTTACTTGAAGTTTTTTTCGTGCGCTTTTTCTTCTTTGCGGGACCCGCCTTACTTTTCTGTTCTGCCGGGTTGTTTGCCGGCGCCATTAATGACGCTGGTGCCGCTTCAATTACGGTGTTCTGTTCTGGTAAAGTCTGCCCTTTCCGTCCCGTTGCGGCGAGTGTCCCGGCCCTTTTGTTGCGTGCTTCCCGACGCCTGACGGGGCACTGCGAATGATTAGCCGGGTGAGGTCCGCCGCAGTTCGCGTACGTTGCAGGTGCGTCTCTAGCGCGGTCCCAGTCGGCCGCGAAGTGAGGCCCTCCGCACCTGACGCACGCTTGCTTTCGGTGAAAATGGTGCGAGCTGTGGCGAAATTTCTGGCACCTGTGGCATTGGGCGGGGCCAGTCTTTCCCCGCCAGGCTTCTATTTTGATTCCAGGCATCGTCATGACCTCATTAACATGGTAGATTCATGGAATCAGGTCTTGTGTTTTCTTTAGTGCGACATAAAATATGCTACCCGGTCGGTCACCCCGGGCTCTTATGTTTTGCACCACTTCTGGCTGAAATCCTTTCTTCTCTAAATCTCTTTTGATATCCTCTGTGTTCGTGCTTGTAGGAAAACCTTTGATTGCGATTTTCAAGCTTTCTTCATTTGGTAGCGCGTACGAAAACCCCGAAATGTCTTCTTTTTTTTCGAGTTCGCATAGATAATTTTGCACTATGCGATACTATTTACCGTCTTGCGGTAGAAAACGCACTCCAGCACCGAAGGGTGGCGCATTCGGTGTTTTTCCTAGGTATTGCGCCATCGCCTCAAAGTGTTTGGCCCAGTTTGGCAGCGATTCTACTACCAGAGGAGGATATTTTTCCCGTTTTTGGGGTTCCTCGGCTGCTGTGACGCCACTTTCGGTATTGCTCGCGGCTATACCTTGAGCTCTATTCGTAATCTCGCTTTCTGATTGGCCAGCAACAGGTTGCGGCTCTCGTTCGGTATAGCTTGAGTTCGCCGGTTTTGCTACAGATGTCGCAGCCGCATATGTAGTCGGCCGGCTATACTGTAATGAGGACCGGTCGGTCGACTCACTAGCGCCAGTGTTTACTTTCGACGCCGTTGATCGGCTAGTCGACGGGTTCTGTATTGCGCTTTTATGGGTCAATGTCACGGGAGTTTTCACGGTCACACCTGTTGCGCTTTGTTTTGGTGCCATGGGAACTAGGGCAGTAGATGACATTGAAATTCTCCTTGCAGATTTCGGTGGAACGAATGAAGTCGTTTTTTTTTTCAGGGTTTTCTGTGCTTGCGATATTTCGTATGTTTTTCCACGCACTAGTGGGACTTCGTGGAGGAGTTTCAGGCGCTTTTGCCCCTCATCATGGGTTCCTTCTTCTTCCTCTCTGAGCCTCCTAATGACTCTCCCTAGTGGGCTAGTTGCGTCGGTGTGTTTTTGTAACTCCGGGGGTTCCAACACACCTTTCATCGCTAACAGGAGGGATTTTTCGTCTTCTTTAGATATCGATTTCTTGTCGATTCTTACTTCCTGCATCCTTAGCGCAAGGGCACACCAACGAATCATTGTGTCTGAGAGCGTTCTATTCTTCAAAAGTTCGGCAATCGCCAAGAGATCTTGCTCATAGGTGTCGACTATATATTGCTTCTCCGCCGCCGACACGGCGCTCGACGCATAGGCAGTAGTGGGAGCGGATATAGTAAGCGCTTCGTTGTCCGGCGATGCGGGCTGCGGGCGACGTTCGGCAGATTGTCCATGAGGCGTAGCTGGGGTCGTCCGGGGAGATGGTTCGGTGTCCTGGTAGAAATGCTGGGTCGTCGGGTGGTCCTGAGAAGGGCCTTTTTTCTTCATGCCACCAGAGCTAGGCTCCATGGTGGCACTCCGATGTCTTGATGATCGCGCCGCGGTACAGTCCTGGGTGCGTCGTGACGTCACCCGGAACTCGTCTACGTAGGAAATCGTAGATGGCGCTAGGTGCAAGGTAATTTGGCAACTAGCGTAATCGCGGAGCGCGGACTCGGACTCGTGCACTCTCGAAGGCGGCGAGGGCGAATCCTTAACCACAATACATGTAACAGTATTTTATAAATGCCATCAATACATAATAGTGCTTCTAGTGTAACGCAGATATAATTGTATTTATTTACCTTTAATATTACGTTGATTGAGGCGCAGTAATTATGTACACGAAGTTTAAGAAGTATTCAGGGCATTAGTAAAAAGCATGTTATGTTGTTTCAGTACATGTACTATTGACATTGAGTCTTGTGATGAGAGTGAGGGCAGAAGACTTGACGGTTCTTGCAATAATTTGAAAAATCCCAGTCATGGATCCTACTACACTCCTCAAATTACATTGCTCGAAGCTGTTTATGGTGAAAGTGAGTTTTCATTTACAATGAAGATACATGTACAATTAATTATGGTTTAGTGCATATTTTAATTAATTCAATGTACTTCTAATGCGTTTTATATAAAATAAATAACTTTCTGCACTTCTCCGCCATATAAACTTTAACTATGTCAAATTTCAAGTTCATACGTTCACAGAATTACCTTAAAAAGGGGTACAAAGTTTTTGCTTCACGTATTAATATATAGATATTAACGAATTAGTTGGTGGAATTGCCATTTATTTTATTTCAATATACTGCTCAATTTTCATTATACATAGATTTCGGGCCAAGAAAAAGCAAAAGTGGTAAACCTTTGATGCTACCAAGAGACTTGCGAGTGGAAACTATGCTAGTTGGCAAATCATCAAGTTCAATTTTTAATATGTTGATGGGCTATTACGCTGAATTTACTGTAACTGATATCGTATCCGGTCGTGATGTTTGTAAGTGATTTATATAACCATTTTTTTACAATATATTATCATATTACTAAATTTAGTGATAAATAATTTCATTTACTAACTTACGAATATTTTTCAAATATAAAATACGTCACAAACAAATGATATAAAATATATAACAAATATAGTGTAAGGTTGATGGATAGTGAAGACAAATGGAGCTATTAATAAAGCAAAGCAAAAACTAGACTTTAAATCCTCTCATTATATACACACAGATATTATACCTCAATTTTATATATTCTATTTCAAAAAACATAATTAAGAAGAAGTTTAAGATACCTCGTGTGTAAAAGTCTAGGAAGTCGTTTATATTACAAATTGTGCCATAGAAATAAAATTGGAATAGATTTTAAAACATTATCTTTGCTCTGTGCAAGGGAAAGAACCACTAAGAGTGGTTTGATTCTATACGTTTTTCTACTGATAAAATGCTACTGCTTCATCTATTTAATATTGTTTAAGATACAGCAACCATACTGCTCGGTTTCAATTAGAACGAGTAAATACATTATATTTGTTACATTATACATGAATTTTAGCTACTTATCGCTTTGTAAATAATAGGATATATTTAAGAGACTTCACCGGACATTAAGAAATTGTATACTCTTGTAAACTCCGTACTGTATCTGACCAATTTCGATATATAAAAAATACAAATGAGATAACAACCACAGAATGTAACATTTAATCCAAATTTTAAAACTTTGTAAATAGATTGTTAGGGTTCAGTAAATTTAGGAGGTTATCTGTTGTAGTGCGGGTGTAATTCAAATAGTGTGCTTTATTTATTTGTCGAAAAATGACTAGTGGAAAAGGTGGTAACTGTATGATCTATCCGTGGTTGTGAAGTATACTTTGATTAATAATAAGTACAGTATTTTCACTTTTTTATGCCCTTTGCAAGTCGCATAATATTAATTCTTTGAATATTTTTCAGTGAATTATATATCTACAACAACTCACTGTTGCGAGGAAAGCGGATTGTCCGATTACATGTGCACACCTAATGTAATCCCCAAATACGATCCCGTACATCGTTTTTCCGATTACAGATGTATGAACCAGACTCGACCTTATTCTTTCCAGAATCAAGGATGTGTTGCCAATAACACTGCTCCAGTTAGGGTTAGTAAATATGTTTAATTATTGGTTTAATTGTAATTGAAAATATTGAAGGATTAAGTACTAAAATTGGTATAAATACTAATAAAGTAGGTCTTGTTATTTGACACTAAAATCAAGATATGTCTTCACGCATAGAACTATAGTACCTAGGCGACCGAGCCTAGCTCGGTTCTTTAAAAAACATTTTAAAATTAAAACAAACTATTAGGTTTGCCTTCTAAAATTGTCATATTTTTCCAAAAAAAAAATTTTTTTCTGCTGTTAATCGGGTTCGAACTGGGGTTACACGGAGTTTCGAAGCAACCGATTTTCATCTAAGTTATTGTTTTGACAGCGCCGGCGAAATTTGCCTTTACATTCTAGCTATATTTTTCATTGCCTGAAAACCCAGTTAAAAAAGTTTCCTATGAATAAAATCTAGCTAGATCGATTTATCGTCCCCTAAACTACCTACATACTAAGTTTCACGGAAATAGATGACGCCATTTCCGAGTATCTGTATATATACAAATATAAAAAATACAAGAATTATTCCTCTAAAGGTATTAGATTAACAAATAATATTAGGGGTAAAATAATGGTCCAGTTGAGTGCCATAAAATGTATTACATTTTTTATTTTTTCATATCACTGTTAGAGCATGGTAACAAATAAACATAACAGTTACTAAATGAGATGCAAAATTTCAGATGGACACCCAGACAGTTACATGGGATTTAAGTCAACTTTATGAGTTCACTGTTGATGGGATTTCATATATCAGAGAGTACGAAGGCGGTCGTTTAAAGTCTGAAATAGTCAATGGCCGGGAGTTTGCTAGTGATGGTAACAGTTCTTGTATGATACAGGATGTAATTGAAACTGGGTGCTCAAGAAATGGTAAGATTTGTATGCGTTTGTTATACTCTCATTTCTAGATAAATATTTCAACCCGTACTTGCTTCCAATAGATTACCTATTATTAAATACTAGCAACCCGTCTCAGCTTCGCATGTGTACAATGTAGATATCTATTTTAGTGAAATACTGTTAAAGGCAGTTTTAATCTACATGACACACACAATGTGTGTAATGACTTTAATTGGGTTAGAAACAATACTGTATTGCATAAATAAGTTTGCTAAATAACACATAATTTATAATACATAATTTGTAAGAGATAAAAATGTTTACTGTGAGTTATCCTTTACAGATAAATGTATTCAAATCATCGTGGACTTTTTTGTCGATCTTTTTAAGATATATACAATTCCGTAATACGTTAATTCGATCTATCTCGTAAGGTTTAACCAGGGCTGCGGTTTAAGCGCACATAAATATATTAGATACGACACCACATTACAAATCTTTGATTTTTTTCAGCTTTTCTATACTATAATATGTTTGTATTATTCATATAAATCTTCCTCTTGGATCACTCTATCTATTGCTAAAAACTGAATTAATATTTGTTGAATAGTTTGAAAAATCTAAAGTCAAAAATACACACACTCGACTTCATTCGAGGCAGGGTTTATATGTGAAGATTTTAGCTTTCATGTGGCTTTCGGGAGGCTCTTCACATTTAGTCGCGCTCTAATGAGCATACGAGTGTTCCGGCCTGCGCTTGTTCTGTTTTTTGTAGTATAGTAAAGTAAGAAGTCCTCTGAATGCTTCCTTGGGAATTCCTTCCATTTACAGGGGAAAATACTGTTTGTAAAGATTATATAGTTATAAGAGGTTTTATAGAATCTTATAAATCCAAATTTGTTTTATCCCCAAACACTACAAATTATAATATACAAACGTCATGAATTTAGTGAAAAATATTGTAAAACGATAATCTTTCGGCGCATG
>JACEII010001013.1:0-11500 GCA_014332785.1 Antheraea mylitta
CATGCGCCGAAAGATTATCGTTTTACAATATTTTTCACTAAATTCATGACGTTTGTATATTATAATTTGTAGTGTTTGGGGATAAAACAAATTTGGATTTATAAGATTCTATAAAACCTCTTATAACTATATAATCTTTACAAACAGTATTTTCCCCTGTAAATGGAAGGAATTCCCAAGGAAGCATTCAGAGGACTTCTTACTTTACTATACTACAAAAAACAGAACAAGCGCAGGCCGGAACACTCGTATGCTCATTAGAGCGCGACTAAATGTGAAGAGCCTCCCGAAAGCCACATGAAAGCTAAAATCTTCACATATAAACCCTGCCTCGAATGAAGTCGAGTGTGTGTATTTTTGACTTTAGATTTTTCAAACTATTCAACAAATATTAATTCAGTTTTTAGCAATAGATAGAGTGATCCAAGAGGAAGATTTATATGAATAATACAAACATATTATAGTATAGAAAAGCTGAAAAAAATCAAAGATTTGTAATGTGGTGTCGTATCTAATATATTTATGTGCGCTTAAACCGCAGCCCTGGTTAAACCTTACGAGATAGATCGAATTAACGTATTACGGAATTGTATATATCTTAAAAAGATCGACAAAAAAGTCCACGATGATTTGAATACATTTATCTGTAAAGGATAACTCACAGTAAACATTTTTATCTCTTACAAATTATGTATTATAAATTATGTGTTATTTAGCAAACTTATTTATGCAATACAGTATTGTTTCTAACCCAATTAAAGTCATTACACACATTGTGTGTGTCATGTAGATTAAAACTGCCTTTAACAGTATTTCACTAAAATAGATATCTACATTGTACACATGCGAAGCTGAGACGGGTTGCTAGTATTTAATAATAGGTAATCTATTGGAAGCAAGTACGGGTTGAAATATTTATCTAGAAATGAGAGTATAACAAACGCATACAAATCTTACCATTTCTTGAGCACCCAGTTTCAATTACATCCTGTATCATACAAGAACTGTTACCATCACTAGCAAACTCCCGGCCATTGACTATTTCAGACTTTAAACGACCGCCTTCGTACTCTCTGATATATGAAATCCCATCAACAGTGAACTCATAAAGTTGACTTAAATCCCATGTAACTGTCTGGGTGTCCATCTGAAATTTTGCATCTCATTTAGTAACTGTTATGTTTATTTGTTACCATGCTCTAACAGTGATATGAAAAAATAAAAAATGTAATACATTTTATGGCACTCAACTGGACCATTATTTTACCCCTAATATTATTTGTTAATCTAATACCTTTAGAGGAATAATTCTTGTATTTTTTATATTTGTATATATACAGATACTCGGAAATGGCGTCATCTATTTCCGTGAAACTTAGTATGTAGGTAGTTTAGGGGACGATAAATCGATCTAGCTAGATTTTATTCATAGGAAACTTTTTTAACTGGGTTTTCAGGCAATGAAAAATATAGCTAGAATGTAAAGGCAAATTTCGCCGGCGCTGTCAAAACAATAACTTAGATGAAAATCGGTTGCTTCGAAACTCCGTGTAACCCCAGTTCGAACCCGATTAACAGCAGAAAAAAATTTTTTTTTTGGAAAAATATGACAATTTTAGAAGGCAAACCTAATAGTTTGTTTTAATTTTAAAATGTTTTTTAAAGAACCGAGCTAGGCTCGGTCGCCTAGGTACTATAGTTCTATGCGTGAAGACATATCTTGATTTTAGTGTCAAATAACAAGACCTACTTTATTAGTATTTATACCAATTTTAGTACTTAATCCTTCAATATTTTCAATTACAATTAAACCAATAATTAAACATATTTACTAACCCTAACTGGAGCAGTGTTATTGGCAACACATCCTTGATTCTGGAAAGAATAAGGTCGAGTCTGGTTCATACATCTGTAATCGGAAAAACGATGTACGGGATCGTATTTGGGGATTACATTAGGTGTGCACATGTAATCGGACAATCCGCTTTCCTCGCAACAGTGAGTTGTTGTAGATATATAATTCACTGAAAAATATTCAAAGAATTAATATTATGCGACTTGCAAAGGGCATAAAAAAGTGAAAATACTGTACTTATTATTAATCAAAGTATACTTCACAACCACGGATAGATCATACAGTTACCACCTTTTCCACTAGTCATTTTTCGACAAATAAATAAAGCACACTATTTGAATTACACCCGCACTACAACAGATAACCTCCTAAATTTACTGAACCCTAACAATCTATTTACAAAGTTTTAAAATTTGGATTAAATGTTACATTCTGTGGTTGTTATCTCATTTGTATTTTTTATATATCGAAATTGGTCAGATACAGTACGGAGTTTACAAGAGTATACAATTTCTTAATGTCCGGTGAAGTCTCTTAAATATATCCTATTATTTACAAAGCGATAAGTAGCTAAAATTCATGTATAATGTAACAAATATAATGTATTTACTCGTTCTAATTGAAACCGAGCAGTATGGTTGCTGTATCTTAAACAATATTAAATAGATGAAGCAGTAGCATTTTATCAGTAGAAAAACGTATAGAATCAAACCACTCTTAGTGGTTCTTTCCCTTGCACAGAGCAAAGATAATGTTTTAAAATCTATTCCAATTTTATTTCTATGGCACAATTTGTAATATAAACGACTTCCTAGACTTTTACACACGAGGTATCTTAAACTTCTTCTTAATTATGTTTTTTGAAATAGAATATATAAAATTGAGGTATAATATCTGTGTGTATATAATGAGAGGATTTAAAGTCTAGTTTTTGCTTTGCTTTATTAATAGCTCCATTTGTCTTCACTATCCATCAACCTTACACTATATTTGTTATATATTTTATATCATTTGTTTGTGACGTATTTTATATTTGAAAAATATTCGTAAGTTAGTAAATGAAATTATTTATCACTAAATTTAGTAATATGATAATATATTGTAAAAAAATGGTTATATAAATCACTTACAAACATCACGACCGGATACGATATCAGTTACAGTAAATTCAGCGTAATAGCCCATCAACATATTAAAAATTGAACTTGATGATTTGCCAACTAGCATAGTTTCCACTCGCAAGTCTCTTGGTAGCATCAAAGGTTTACCACTTTTGCTTTTTCTTGGCCCGAAATCTATGTATAATGAAAATTGAGCAGTATATTGAAATAAAATAAATGGCAATTCCACCAACTAATTCGTTAATATCTATATATTAATACGTGAAGCAAAAACTTTGTACCCCTTTTTAAGGTAATTCTGTGAACGTATGAACTTGAAATTTGACATAGTTAAAGTTTATATGGCGGAGAAGTGCAGAAAGTTATTTATTTTATATAAAACGCATTAGAAGTACATTGAATTAATTAAAATATGCACTAAACCATAATTAATTGTACATGTATCTTCATTGTAAATGAAAACTCACTTTCACCATAAACAGCTTCGAGCAATGTAATTTGAGGAGTGTAGTAGGATCCATGACTGGGATTTTTCAAATTATTGCAAGAACCGTCAAGTCTTCTGCCCTCACTCTCATCACAAGACTCAATGTCAATAGTACATGTACTGAAACAACATAACATGCTTTTTACTAATGCCCTGAATACTTCTTAAACTTCGTGTACATAATTACTGCGCCTCAATCAACGTAATATTAAAGGTAAATAAATACAATTATATCTGCGTTACACTAGAAGCACTATTATGTATTGATGGCATTTATAAAATACTGTTACATGTATTGTGGTTAAGGATTCGCCCTCGCCGCCTTCGAGAGTGCACGAGTCCGAGTCCGCGCTCCGCGATTACGCTAGTTGCCAAATTACCTTGCACCTAGCGCCATCTACGATTTCCTACGTAGACGAGTTCCGGGTGACGTCACGACGCACCCAGGACTGTACCGCGGCGCGATCATCAAGACATCGGAGTGCCACCATGGAGCCTAGCTCTGGTGGCATGAAGAAAAAAGGCCCTTCTCAGGACCACCCGACGACCCAGCATTTCTACCAGGACACCGAACCATCTCCCCGGACGACCCCAGCTACGCCTCATGGACAATCTGCCGAACGTCGCCCGCAGCCCGCATCGCCGGACAACGAAGCGCTTACTATATCCGCTCCCACTACTGCCTATGCGTCGAGCGCCGTGTCGGCGGCGGAGAAGCAATATATAGTCGACACCTATGAGCAAGATCTCTTGGCGATTGCCGAACTTTTGAAGAATAGAACGCTCTCAGACACAATGATTCGTTGGTGTGCCCTTGCGCTAAGGATGCAGGAAGTAAGAATCGACAAGAAATCGATATCTAAAGAAGACGAAAAATCCCTCCTGTTAGCGATGAAAGGTGTGTTGGAACCCCCGGAGTTACAAAAACACACCGACGCAACTAGCCCACTAGGGAGAGTCATTAGGAGGCTCAGAGAGGAAGAAGAAGGAACCCATGATGAGGGGCAAAAGCGCCTGAAACTCCTCCACGAAGTCCCACTAGTGCGTGGAAAAACATACGAAATATCGCAAGCACAGAAAACCCTGAAAAAAAAAACGACTTCATTCGTTCCACCGAAATCTGCAAGGAGAATTTCAATGTCATCTACTGCCCTAGTTCCCATGGCACCAAAACAAAGCGCAACAGGTGTGACCGTGAAAACTCCCGTGACATTGACCCATAAAAGCGCAATACAGAACCCGTCGACTAGCCGATCAACGGCGTCGAAAGTAAACACTGGCGCTAGTGAGTCGACCGACCGGTCCTCATTACAGTATAGCCGGCCGACTACATATGCGGCTGCGACATCTGTAGCAAAACCGGCGAACTCAAGCTATACCGAACGAGAGCCGCAACCTGTTGCTGGCCAATCAGAAAGCGAGATTACGAATAGAGCTCAAGGTATAGCCGCGAGCAATACCGAAAGTGGCGTCACAGCAGCCGAGGAACCCCAAAAACGGGAAAAATATCCTCCTCTGGTAGTAGAATCGCTGCCAAACTGGGCCAAACACTTTGAGGCGATGGCGCAATACCTAGGAAAAACACCGAATGCGCCACCCTTCGGTGCTGGAGTGCGTTTTCTACCGCAAGACGGTAAATAGTATCGCATAGTGCAAAATTATCTATGCGAACTCGAAAAAAAAGAAGACATTTCGGGGTTTTCGTACGCGCTACCAAATGAAGAAAGCTTGAAAATCGCAATCAAAGGTTTTCCTACAAGCACGAACACAGAGGATATCAAAAGAGATTTAGAGAAGAAAGGATTTCAGCCAGAAGTGGTGCAAAACATAAGAGCCCGGGGTGACCGACCGGGTAGCATATTTTATGTCGCACTAAAGAAAACACAAGACCTGATTCCATGAATCTACCATGTTAATGAGGTCATGACGATGCCTGGAATCAAAATAGAAGCCTGGCGGGGAAAGACTGGCCCCGCCCAATGCCACAGGTGCCAGAAATTTCGCCACAGCTCGCACCATTTTCACCGAAAGCAAGCGTGCGTCAGGTGCGGAGGGCCTCACTTCGCGGCCGACTGGGACCGCGCTAGAGACGCACCTGCAACGTACGCGAACTGCGGCGGACCTCACCCGGCTAATCATTCGCAGTGCCCCGTCAGGCGTCGGGAAGCACGCAACAAAAGGGCCGGGACACTCGCCGCAACGGGACGGAAAGGGCAGACTTTACCAGAACAGAACACCGTAATTGAAGCGGCACCAGCGTCATTAATGGCGCCGGCAAACAACCCGGCAGAACAGAAAAGTAAGGCGGGTCCCGCAAAGAAGAAAAAGCGCACGAAAAAAACTTCAAGTAACAAGAAAGCCGGCCAAACAAAGCCGGAAAAACCGAGCGGACTTATAGAGGAACTGAGAAACCTTTTAGCCGAGGGAGGGGCTCTAAAGCTCCTCAAGGAAATAATTAGAAGTCCTAAACAAAAAAGGAAATCTTAATGGACAATACGCTAATCAGAATTGTTCACTGGAACGCCCGTTCTCTAAAAGAGAAGAGGAGACTACTAATCCACTTTTTAAAAGAATACAAAGTGGATATTATGTTGATATCGAAAACATTTCTCCATCACAGCGATACCTACAAGATTCCGAGTTACAGCGTCTATAGTAAAGACGAAGTGTCGGCCACTGGCACCGCCTACAGGGGGTTGACGGTGATCGTTAGAAACAACATACTGCACCAATGCATACCACACGTAGAATACCAGTCGCTCTACACGCTTGGGGTGCTGGTCAGTATAGCAGGCCGCAATACTCGATTTTTTGCCGCTTATAGACCTCCCGGTGCAAATACAGACATGTTGAGAAGCGAGCTCGAAGACCTGCTAATAAGAACTCAAGACGCAACAGTCGTAGCCGGTGATTTAAATATAAAACACCGAGCATGGAATTCCTCCAGAGACACAGCGCTAGGCGCTCGTATTCTGAAACACGCCGAGGACAATGGCTATGACGTCATCGGACCGGAAACACCTACACATCATCACTGGCGAGGAACGAACGATGTTCTGGACATTTGTCTGTACAAAGGGCTAAGCACCGCGCCAATCCAGACGGTGCTTCTAGACCTACCGTCGAACCATAGGCCAGTACTACTAGAGATTTACACGACTCTGGCGAGAATAGGATTTCCCCCTCCACGCACAGAAATATGCTGGAAGAAATTCAGGGATGAGCTGGAAGTTAATACGCCTACGAGAAAGATGTCTACAATCGAAGATGTCGAGATTTTGGCCGAGGACATCACACGATGCTTCCACAATGCCGTGGAGGTATCCTCGAGCGCCAAACCTGTCGGTAGTAGGCAGCGATCCCTACCGCAAGACCTAAGAGACCTCATACAACAAAAACGAAGACTTCGCATTCAATGGCAGAATACCCGTTGCCCGAGCTTGAAAACTCGCCTCAACTCGCTGGTGACGCGCGTTAAGCTCGCCTTAGATGACCATGCGGTCGCCTCATGGGACGCACACGTCGAGAGCATTGGAGACCACATCCCCTCGGTGCACCGGCTGTGTCGAGACCTGACAGCGGCACCAAAAAAACCGCACCCATTGGTGGATAAAGACGGTTTAATGAAATTCATGGCCCAAGACAGGGCCGAAATATTCGCCGACCATCTATGGCATCAGTTCGCGCCCAACCCCGTCATAAATCAACAACACAACATCGAGATCATGAATTACCTGAGTTCTCAATCACAATCAGAACAACCAAATGATAACTTGTTTATCACGCCGCGCCAAGTACAGCGCACGATTAAACACCTCAAACCCAAGAAAGCCCCAGGAGCCGACAGAGTAACCAATAGTATGTTGCGTCAGGCGCCGTATAAAACCGTCGCGGCCCTGACAAGGCTGTACAATGGTATCCTAAGGGCGGGCCACATACCCAGAGAGTGGAAACTGGGATTGGTCGTGATGATCCCCAAACAGGGAAAAGATTTGAAGCACCCAGAGAGCTATAAACCTATTACGCTGCTCAGCACACTCTCAAAAGCTTTCGAGAGAATAGTGCTGAGCATGCTCAAAACCCACGTTAACCTACGGAGTGAGCAGTTAGGGTTCAGGGAAGGCCACTCGACGACCCTACAACTAGCAAGAGTAATCCACAGCCTTGTGGAAACGCACAACAAGAAGGACCACGCCACCATAGTCCTCCTTGATATGGAGAAAGCGTTCGACAAGGTGTAGCACGACGGATTGCTATATAAGATAGCAGTGTCGACTACCATACCCGTAAGGTTACAAAGAATTATCAAAGCGTCCCTGGAGAATCGACGCGTTCGCGTAAAAATAGAGGACAAGATATCCCGAGAGCTGGAGGTACGAGCAGGCGTGCCGCAGGGCAGCTACCTCTTACCGTTGCTATACGCAATCTATACTGACGACGTCCCAGTGGCGGGCAAGGCAAAACTAGCCTTGTTCGCCGACGATACAGCCTATTGGGCGACTTCTATTAATAGAAAGAGAGCCGCAATATCACTGCAACCCACACTGAACATGCTTCCTGACTGGCTCGACAAGTGACGGCTAGCTGTCAACATCGGGAAGATGCAGGCCTTACAAATACGACATTCTAAAATTCCGACACCCCCCGTATCATTCCGAGGACAGGCTTTACCATGGAGGGACAATGTAAAGTACCTAGGAATTACTATCGATAAGGGGTTGACGTTTAAAAAACACGTCGAAGATGGCACCACGCGGGCGAGAGTGGCGAGGAGAATGCTATGCCCGGTATTCACCTCAAGACTACCGTATCGCACTAAGCTAGGCCTTTATAAGACGTACGTGAGGTCACGACTCACGTACGCAGCCCCGGCTTGGTTCGGTTGCGTGTCAGATTATTTTAAACGCAGACTACGAGCCCAACAAAGTCAGACGTTGAGAATGATTGTCGGGGCCCCACGATATGTGAGGAACGCGACAATCGCACGCGATCTGCGAATAGAGAGCCTCGATAGCTTTATAAGCAGCCTCGCCACGAACTTATTTCGTAGTATATGTAGAAGTATCC
Organism: Antheraea mylitta; assembly: GCA_014332785.1. NCBI lineage: Eukaryota > Metazoa > Arthropoda > Insecta > Lepidoptera > Saturniidae > Antheraea > Antheraea mylitta. The sequence continues at coordinate 8,531 of JACEII010001013.1, forward strand.
ACTTCGGTGCATGTCCACCTCCAGGACATTGCACCGCTTCACACTAGACCTCCTGACGGCGAAACGCCCGATAATCAAGACACGCAGACTTCAACTAAAAGAAAAAGAAGCAAACGGCAAGCACGGGCACTTATTCGCTGGCAAGAGTGAAGGAGGCGTGCTCCGAAAACCCCACAAGAGGTGTTATTAATACCCTCACATACTAGACACACCCTTGAATAGGGTGGCGACCCATTTCTACCGTTAGAGGGATTACCCTGGTACGGTTTCCTCGCACTGTACTAATTATTATTTATTGTTACAGAGCGAGAAGAATGCGAGAGATTGTGGTTAAATGTTATGTGTTCTTATGAGTAAAGAAATAAACAAATATTTAGTTAAGTTAATATATCACTTACTAAAGAATATTTAAAAAAATGAGCGGAAGAGAGTGCTTGAGAGCATACATTTAAATAATAATAATAATAGACTGCGCAAAACGTTATATATAAATTGTTTAAAAAATTAAAATATCACTGACGGCGCCAATTTAAGTTCATGTTGACATCTGTACTAGTCTTGAAGACTGTATCAGAGACGCCAGCGCAAACTCCACTAATTTTACTAAAATGTTTGAAACTCATGAACATTTGAGTATGCGCGCGTGTGTGCGTGCGTGCGTGCGTGCGCGCGTATGTGCGTGTGTACGTGCATATGTGCGTGCGTGTATGTGTGTGCGCGTGGATGTGTGTGAGCGTGCATGTGTGCGTCCATGTGTGTGAGCGTGCAAGTGTGCTTACGCGTGTGTATGTGTGTGTGAGTGTGTGCAAATATGTGGGTATGTATTTATAGATGTATGTACATAATAATGATGGGGGTGTAAATAGTGCAACCAGTTTATTTATTATAGGGATGTTAAAATATTTTCGGTGTCCTTGTTGTTACGTTGAAGAAGCCAGTCTTATACTTTCTTTTTAACTATTCGGATGGGTTCCAGATATATATTAAGATTAATATTTCATAAATTATAAATACGAGGGCCCAGTACAGTGAATTGTCAATTATAAAATTGTAGACATTTGGCACACCATTTTAGAAAAGTCTTCCCGATAATACCAAAATATTATTTGAAGTAACAATGCTATATAATTACCAACTCCACCGATCATGCAAATGAGAGGTAACAAAGGGACTGGAATTATATTCACTGAAATAAAACGCATTAGTATAAAATATTTATAATCTTACTCGAGTGCACCAGCTGCTGTTAATTCTTCCATTCGTTCTTCCGTTAGAGGTACTCCATAATAAGGATCGTATGTGATTGCATCACATAAATGCAAATAAAATGCTAAAACTGTTATAATTAATTTCCCTAACATTTCAAACTTCCTTGACAGATGTTACTTGAGAAAGTGAAATTTAACCATTGCTGTCGTTTGTTTTTATACACAGTGTAATGGCTGTACAATTATTTGAGTTGGAACAAAATAAACAACTATATACAGATAGTGTTGTCAAAAAAATAAGTAAAAAAATTGAAATAAAAAATTAATACGATAAATTAGTATATATTTTATACTCTATATTTTATAATACAACGGAAATTAAGTTATCGTCATCATCCTCATCCAGAAGGAAGGTATGAGCGTAATCATCACGCGAGAAATCGACAGTTCTATGTTTTTCCACATATAGTAATACTACAAGAACATTTCTCAGGATGAGGTTTCTTCACGATGTTTTCTTTCACCGTTAGTCGATAGTGTTACCAATTTAAATTAGTAAATGTACGTGAATTCTGAAAACTTCGTAAGTAAATGCTAGGGTTCGAACCTATGTTGCCTAGCCATGAATTTATTGCTTTTGTAACATGTATCTCAGCAATGTGTGAAGACTAAATCTGTGCTCTCTCGGCTCTTTACTAAAAGGGTGACTTTCGTCATCATGGCCGGCATGACAGCGGCAACCCACGATGGATGATCTGTCTTTCGGTGGTCGCCACTGTTTTTGGATTGTACAATGCTTACCATCAAGCATAGTGCAGTAACTTTGTCGTGCTGCAATAAAAAAAGAATATAGATTGGTATTGCTAAATTGTATGATTAGCTTAGCTGGTTTAGCTTAGTAACATTCCCGTTGTTGCATCAAATGTGGTTTATTGTAATATAGCGTTTTTATATTGGTCAACAATATGAGGAGAGCAAATCCATGCTCTCTCGGCTTCTTAGTAAAAGCCGCCAAGTAAAGGCATGGTTCGGTATTCCTAAAATGTATATGTATAATTAGTTTAGCTAGTTTAGCTTAGTAAGATTCGCATTGTTGCATCCAAGGTCACAGCTCAAGCCAATGTGGCTGAGGATCGCTCACCCCATTAGTCCGGTAAAACTGAAAAGGCCTTTCAAGTGAATAAATTATAGACGGTTAGAAAAAGAAACGCATTACTAAAAACAAAAAAAAAAAAACATCACATATACGAAGGCGACAGTAAAAAGTTGTTTGCAGTAGCCATTATTTGTTCAAGTGACATATTTCGAATAATAATGAATAACATAAAAGAGTTTCTGAAAATTGTAAATGGGAGACATAGAACTGATCAAATATATTTTATATTCTTCGCGATGACTCGATTACTTTCCATTCGGTGTTAGTGTTGACGTTCACAAGCGCCTTCCGAGGTCCTAAACTGAATACACTATTTTTGATTTGATTTCGTCTAAATATGTTAAATGGCGCCAAAATATAAAAATGAGTTGTAAATTAATGAAATCAACCACAATTTAAAACTAAAAAGTGTTATTATATCATATAAGAGGCAAACGAACATGCGGGTCATCTGTTGTTAAACGATCACCACCGTCCATAGACACTAGCAACCCCAGAGGAGTCACAAGTTGCCAGCCTGTGTTTGGGGAAATGGAGAGGAGTTATAGAAAAGGGAAATGGAAAGGGAAAGGGAAAGGGAAAGGGAAAGGGAAAGGGAAAGGGAAA